>PVJD01010836.1:0-50676 GCA_004026545.1 Mormoops blainvillei
CATCCACTTAATTCCCATGAACACCAGTCTGTGCCTGCAGTGCCAGAGTCCCTCAGTTTAAAGTAGCCGGCCCTGCTGCACCTTAAGGCACCCACGCTTATCGGACAGGTAGGTGGTTGTGAGGGCGCGAGGAAACCTGCTCCTGTAAACATGTCCTCGCTTCTAGAAATAGCTAGCCCCTGTGAGCAGTCCATATGTGATTTCTCCTTTACATATGAAGCCAGGGAGGGGGTGGGGGGTCTGAAATGTGAAGATATATTTTTTGGAAGGGCATGTATTAAGATCTCCTGAATTTATAATTAACAAAGGAAGAATTACCCATGCTTAGTGGTTATTCTTATGTCCTGCTTTAAATGTAACACTTCTAGCCTTATTAATTTTTTTCTTTCGCATGCTTTTTTTAAAAGCAAAATATTCCAGTCTTTGTACTAAAAACATCAGTAGTATCTTAATCCAAATTTGTAACACCTTTTACCAATCACGGTAAGAATCACAATAGGTGCAATTTCATGACCGCTCGCTCTGTGCCAGGAGCCCTACTAGCTGCAGTGTGCGGTTTCGTGCTGAAACTTCAACCACCGCCCTGTTCGGCAGATGCTGCCTATATTAGAAATAAAGAAAAGATTCACGACAAGGTAAGCGGAGCTATTTCCTTCAGGAGATGCACTGCTTCCTTAGTTATTCCCACAAGTGAGCAATCATTGATGGTACCCTATTCACCCCAGAGTTATTGGCTGTCTACGGCCGACAAGCCTTCTTTCTAGATGTTCATAAACATTAGTTTCTCCCTCAAAAGTCTTGTGACTTAACTAAGTGTTACCACGATGGTGAGGAAACCGAAACTCAGCCACACTGCTCACAAGTGGCAAAGCTGAGAACCTAGCGCAGGGCTCTTGATGAAAATTTCGCTGCTTTTCCACTAAAATTCGTTTGCCTCCCAAACAGGAAACAGAAGGCCGTAATCACGTGTGATGGAGGAGGAGAATGATCTGTGTATTGCTATGTCGATGTAGAAAGGAATCTTCACCTTGAAAAGCGTACCTGGGCTGTTCCCAGAAAGCACCGGAAGTGCTATGGAATTATCACAGGTGTTCAGTCAGCCAAAACTCCATTCACAACCTTTGCTGTGTCTCAGTAGTTCTTTGGGCTTAACCCGAGTTAGTTCCCTTTCCCTTGACTCTTCTGTCTTCATCCGCCCAGTAGGCAGACTTCCCCGTTCTTCATCCTCGCCTTTGGACACCAAACTCCACAAGGACGAGAACTTTATCTTGTTCACTTTTCTTATCCCAAATATCTAAAATATAGTATGTGCTTAAAATATTTTTGTAGGAAAAACCGTGATTGATATATAAGTTTGTTGCAGAGACCCAAGGAGCCCACGCGTGCGAGGGCACTCACCTTGCTTCCTTGCCCTCCTGGAGCAGGGGTGAGCCCTCACCTTAAGTTATCTCGGCCTCGTGAAGGAGTTCTGTGTACAAATGTAGATACAGCTTCTCCTTCAACTTGTAAAAGTCTGATCTTTTAAGTACATTCTGAGAACTCCTAAAGCTTTTGGATTTTGATGATCAGGTGAATGAAAAATAATTCCCCAAATATTTTGCTTTCTAGTTACTTCATCTATATGACTGAATCAGGAACTGACCTAAACAAGGTTTTGAAAATAGGGTTATTAAGGCCCCCTGAGGATCATTTTAAGTATTAAAGCGTATGAAATATATGTTTTTACTTCCTATTTGAAATATTTACTTCCTAGTTCAATGTTTGTCAAAGCACGTTTGTTAGTCAAAACTGCTTGTAGTTTCGACTGTGCATTTAGGTCACCTATCTTGGGGTTTTGGCTACAGGGTTCGAAGCTCAGTCGCTGACTTGTGCAATGACAATCACTGTCGCTGAGAACTTGTAAAGGTTAAGTGCTCGTTTCAACACCGCATCAGCTCACTTAAAGCTCACATCTCTCCTGTGAGGTAGATGTCCTAGATGGGCCAACTGAGACGCAGAGAGAGGCTGAGTAAAAGATCCAACTGGAGGGGGATTTCAGGAGGCTGAAAGCTTACCTACTAAATTATGTGTGTTCCAACTTCATGATTTAACCGTTTCTTTAGATCAGAGTTCTTTACATTTGGCCCAATGGCACCTTTCTCAGGCACTACAGTGGCAAAACGTAGTTCCCCATTTGCTGAAATTCTCTGTCTTTATCCTAAACAACCACTAGATGGCAGTGATTGCTTGACAGTCCTCTTTTCTGCCCGAAGATCCTACCCGCCCCTTCCCACAGCCCCCTCCAAAAAATGGATTTTGAAATGAGAAAGATTATCTGGCAACTTTATCCACAAACACTGAAAGTTGACGTCTCTTTCAGAAATGAATTAAAGCTTTTTAAATTCCATTTGTATTTTATCTTTTAAAGACCATTACATCATTTTGTTCTTCCTTTGATTCTCTAGAGGCCTTTTCAAGTGCATTAGACCTTCAGCAGATCAAGATGTTTCCCACCAATGAGAACCACCTTCTTTAAAACATTCTGTGCTTTCCATGCAGGGTTATGAGCCACGGGGACCTTGCATCCTAGCTGGACTGCTGGCCACAGGGGCATTTTTAGAGCAGTAAAACGATTCTGAGAAACACCTTCCTGTCAGGGCAGCTGAGATGCTTGTCCTGCAGGGCTTCAGAGAAATCACATTCGGGGGCCCATGCATCCGTCGTGGGTCATAAATAGGACAAGGGCTGCACTCAATAAAAGATTGGACAGACATGCTCTTCAGTGATATGGGATTTGTGAGAAGTATGTTTAAAGGAGTAATAAAATGTAACTGTGGTTTAAAACCATCTCTAGAAAGAAGCACATGTGTCATATTAGCAACTCAGGGAACGTACCAGCGAGAAGCACAACCGAGAGAGATCCCTAGTAGTAGAGTCCTGAGTGCTACTAACTTTTCATGACTTTTGTATGCCATGTAAAATTATATACTATAAATCAGTGAGTGCCAGCTACCGTATTTATCGCTTGGATCATAAAGAAACCTGACTGGTTATCACTGAGGAGGTGATACCCCATTCTCTCCGCCTCTGCTAGGAATTGCCATTGGACCCATGACGGACAGGCAACCCTACGCCTAAGTGTGTGGAATCAGATCGTTCATTCTAAATACTTATAACTTCATTTACCATCCAAAGCCAATTAAAATTTCATCCCAGAATATATCCACCTTCAAGATATTTATCACGTCACCTAGAGTTTAGATTGTAATGAATCCAAAACTATGGATCCTTTTTTCCAACAACAAAAAAAATGAAATAAACTCTTAAAGTCAGAAGACCACTCGTGTTGTGTGATACCTACCACTGCTCAGGGGCAAATATTTAGGGGCATACAATGCAGGGAAGCACAGCCTAAGAAAGAGAGGGCTGGCATCAGCCAGAAGCCGAAGATGCCCGACCAAATGAAATGAGACTAGATCACAATAGGAGTTTGTTTCGTCGTGGGCTTTCTTGTGACTGTTTATCTGTTTCTGGAGAAGAACTATTTTCCCATGGCATTCAAAAAGCACTTGGCCGCCATGTCCAATAGCCGCTGACAATGTGCCAGGTCCCAGAGCACCACTTTGTGCCGTTCACCACTAGTTGCAGATGATGGCCCCGGGATCCTCCAGTGTCACCCTACGGGCGGTGAGAGAGACCTTTTCCTCCTGGACACGGAAGGAGGGAGGGGACCAATCTCAGAAGGCATTTGATGCTTTTAGTCACAGCGGTTCTTCGAAACATTTCACGAGCAGTTTCACATATAGTGAAAAGAGAATAAGGAGCCAACTCAGTCTCTGGAAATAGAATGTTAAGGAAAAAATTATGCCTTCCAGTTCCAGTATATTTGTCTTCCTAAATGCTTCTAATTTGTACTTTTTTTTTCAAAATTATTACCTTTAGGTCTCAATGTGGGAGTACCACTTTCAAAGGTTCATTTAGTTAAGTGCTTTTTAACCATTTGTTCTGACTTAAGTTGGCCACATTCTTTTTCTCAACTCGCCCTACAAACTAGCATGGAGTTGTTGCCTTTTGCCCAAAGAAAAAGAGGTGGCAAGCAGTAAAGCAAAAAATAATAAAATTATAGACCAGAACTCTGAATCTTGAAAGAGTTTACTTACTTTCCAACAAGAGAGATAGAATATGGTAATAGAGATTCCAAGTGTGTGTGTGTGTGTGTGTGTGTGTGTGTGTGTGTTTTATATGTGCCACATAAGAATTATCTTATAACTCAAGAATTTTGTTTCTTTGGAAAATCAACTTTCTTAGAGATAGACTCACCTTTGCCAACATTTTTGGCCATTCCCTCTAGTCTTTTTTTTTTCTTTGGGCTTTTTCATCTGATTTGCTTGCATGATTAGACTACAAATCCATCAGTATAACTCTTGATTTTCCGCAGTCTTTAACTTTGTGCTCTACGAATGATATCATGATTTCTCCGCGGTCAGCTTCAGCCAAACCACTGGATTTGCCAGTTACCTTGGCATGTGCAGGGGAGGGGGGTGGGGAACAGCACAGGGAGCATGGACTACATTTCAGGAAAAAACAGATTGATTTGTTCAGGTGTGAGCAGTGGTTTCTTAACTGCCAGAGCATTCCAGTTCAACAAGATGTTCCAGGAAAATGTAATTTTGGAGCCAGTCAGTTCAGCTCTAGGTAGGAGAGGCCACTTAATTACTCTCAGGTGGTCAAAGCAGAAACAGCAGAGCAGGGTCTCCACCTCACAGCAACCGAGGCTTGGTGGGCGGACCCAGAGCCCTCCTGAAGGATAAGGTACGGGAAGAAAGCGAGGGAACTGGGCCAGGTCTCTCTTTCACAACAGAAGGTACTGGAAAGTGCCAGGGCCAGGCCATGGGCAGAGAGCGAGGGAGGCGTCCTGGCAAGCCTGACTCGGATTCGTCTCAGGTTCCCCAGATCTTATCAGACGCACTCTCTGCTGTTTTGCTGTCAGCATTCCTACCTCTCTCCTGCCATTTCGCATTACTTTATCTCCCGATTGAAAAGGTTTCATTGTTTAATAATCTGCAGCGTTTCTGCTCATGAATCCCGTCCAAGTGTTTGAACTCTAAGACAAGTATGTCCTGAATCTACTTTCCCCCCGCTTTCACTTCACATAAAGCAGAAGGTTATGGGAGAGAGACACCTTAGGGAAATGTGGATACTTAGTAATTTCTCCAAAAACGTAGTTAAATTCCAAAAATTTCACTGAGCGGCATGCTATTAAAGTCAGTTCCCTCCCAGCTGTGTAACTGAAGCCCTTTCTACTCTTCAAAAAAGGACCGGGGACTATCGATGGCTGCAGAAGAAGATTATTCACTCAGCGCTTCGACCCGAGAAATGGAACATGCTCCCACCGGCCTCAGGAGGAAGCTTAGTTTATGTAGGTGCTGCTTTTCAAGTTGACGTGTTTGCGCGATGGGAAACGAGAAAAGGCATCCGAATTTATAAGCTAAGACAACTTCACACCGAGATCCTGAGAAAACACAGTTTTCGAAAGGGTGAACCGCAGACTGTCAAAGAATTTAAAATCCATGGTTCGTGGCCAGGATTCCTCATAGAGCTAAGTCATAAATAAGGTTTCACAGAGCTCAACCCAAATATTCAATATATCACCAACAACAATCAGTCCGTCTGAGCTGGTATCTTACATGCACAAACAAGTTTGGCTCTTTGATGCCTATGAAAATCGTTTTAGTTTTGAGAATAGATTAGATTCACATATTGCCAAACTAGCTCAACTGATTTTTCCCTCACTCTCCGGGTATTGGATAAATAATCATGCGTATATTCAAAACGCAGAGGGAACAGCAATAACGCCTGAAGACTTTGGGGAAGGTTACACCCAAGCCTGGAAGCAGTCACTATGAGGATACGGTCTAGGAAGAACCAAGAAGGAAAGGCCATTGGTACCCTTCGCCGCGACACAGCCATTGTACCATTCTTGTTATTCTCATCTTAAAATTGATTCATGGTGTTTCTCATTTACTCATGGAAGCATCTTAAAGAATAAAGCCACACATGGGACCTCAGGAATGAAGACTTTATGGCGCGAGATTTTATTTTTGCTACTCTTTCACATCGAGATTTTTTTACAACATAGTTTAGGCTTATGCACCACCCTTCATTCAATGTGTGACTCCCGAATAAGGAGGAGCACACTTAGTCTGCTAGAAAACATTCAAAACGCCAAATAGCCTATGTGCTAATAGTAAGGAACTTCAAATTACATTTTAAAGCAAGGTACACATTTCCACCAATTCAAAAAATAATAAGATTCAGTTCTAACAGGAGAGCATTGAAACTGATATATGTCCACACGTCATTGGGAACCCTGTAATTAGCTTCAGTCATTTGGGAAAGCTATTTGGATATACATATATCCAAAGTTCCTAACAAAATAACCTAAAATATAAGAGTCTGAAAGTGTAAGCTGTCCAACAAAAAATGACTTACTATAATACAAAAAAAAAAAAATTGGAGGCAATTCTAATATCTTCTAATAGTGTGATTAAGCAAATTAATATAACCCAAACTTAGAATCTGGATTATATAGTCAACATTATGCTTATTTTCCAAGAAGCAATGGAGAAAAATGATTACAATAGCATGTGAATCTCTAAAGCAGAATACAATTTGAAGAATGCAAAATTTCATGTACAATATTACCTTAACCCTATGAAGGGAGTAATATAAGTAAAGAGAAAATCAAATATGAAAAAATAATAGTTGCTATGTTGAAAGGACAGAATACTTTGCCTTCCTTTAAATTTTTTTTTAATTTAGTGAGGTGACATTGGTTGATAAGGTTATATAGGTTTCAGGTGTACAATTTTATAACACATCATCTGTACTTTGCCTTGTCTGTCCACCACCCAACGTCACACAAAAATTAACTCTAAATGGATCAAATACTTAAATATAAGATGTGAAATGATAAAATACATAGAAGAAAACATAGGTGTTGGATCTATGGGCCTTGGTCTTAGGATTTTATGAATTTGTCCGCAAAGACAAGAGAAATAAAAGCAAAAATAAATGAATGAACGGGACTATAACACAATGAAAAGCTTCTGCACAGCATATGAAACATCCACAAGAAAATAAGGGGACATACTTGATCTTTTTTTAAAGAGTTGAATTCTCAAATCAAAAAAGAAGGAACAAAGGAGATATTGAAACTCAGAAATAGAAGTCTTCACCTTATCAGAAAAATGCCAAGGACAGAAACAACATATCTCCATTAGGGCCCAGCTGCAAAAACATGAATCCAACCTCAAGACCATGGTTTACTCAGGTAAAGTCACCGATGGATTCACGCTGAGGCACCCGGCACTGGTTTTAGTTACTCAACTTGAAAACCACCTCCAGGTTGTAGGGAAACGTGAAAGGGGAAGCTCAGGCTTCTGAAGAGAGATTTGAAGAGTTAAATATGTTTCGTCTGGAGAAAAGAGATTGAGAGGTGATCTCATTTCAGTGTTTGGATACCTGCAGCAGATATTCCCAGAACCAAGGATGTGACCTGTCCTGTTCACTCAGGAGCAATGGGGAAGGGCAGGAGGAAAGGGTTACGTTAGAAAGGCTTCCTCTCAAAGGTAATTAGATGTTTATTCCGGTTTTAGTCTGAATGACAGCATCACAGTCCCCTCTGCATCTGAAATCCAGGGAGAGTAATGCTTGCCACATACGTTTTAATGGATGTAACATCTGTAAAATACTTTGAGCTCTTCAGATGAAAGATAACATGTGAGCGCCAAGAATTATTGTTATTATTTTTGTCTCCTGCTTTCCCTGTGGGTATGAGTTTCCTTGTGACATTTAGAGGACCCCTCCAGCCAGCCAGCTGCTCTGTAGCATGTCATCCCAGCGATATTTTAAATCTTTCACGTGGTTCTGATCGTACCCAGAACACAGGCAGCTGAAATGTTAATTGTTTGTCTTGAAGGAAGTAAAAGTAGTCACAACACCCCTTCAGGGCTCAGGGGTCAAAGTTTTTCCTAACATCCACTGCAGAGCTTATGTCCAGGCCTCAAAGTGGTGGCATGTTTGGTAGATCTTGTCTTTCTATTTACTGCCTTTGAACAGCATCATCGAACAGCAGATCCTTGGCCATACGTCCTTCTTCCGTGATTTCTGTTTCAAGAATTCATTCCGCTCCAACTAACGTCTCTGTAACTCCTACTCAGTGTGTGCCTGGCACTGCTTGCAAACCGTTGACACATTATTTCATTTTTTAAAAGTTACTCTTTTTTTCCTATTAAGTATCAATACATACATAAGATTTAAAAATTGGAAAAGGCAGAGGAGCTTAAAGAAATAAAAAAAAACAATAATCCATAATTCTAGTACTCAGAAAAACAATTACTATTGATGTTTTGGTATACTACTTCTCAGGTGGTATTTTTTTTCATACTTGGTTGGTAGGAGTGAGGATACACATAACACCCATGTCTTTTTACCCATTTAATGTTCTTTCATAAACATTTTCCCAAATTATTATTAAATTTCTTTCACAAACACAATTGGTCAGTGTGGCACGGTATTTCATCCTATGGTGGGGCCATCACTTTTTATGCTTTATCTCGCCTAATTTTCATAACACCTATAATTCAGATGAATTAAATAATCAATGGGTTATAAATATAAGTTACTTATATTGGTTCTTTCGCAATATAGTTGGTGTTCAAAATAATGCTGTGAGACAGAAGGAGCAGCTGGTCTTGGCATTTCATAGCTAAGGAGGTAGACACGGAGAGAGGAGGCCTCCGGCCCCGGTTCACACACTCAGGAAACTGAAGGACAGAATCTAGGACTCACGAGTGACCCTTCATTTCAGGTCTTCCCTCGGTGATTCCGTTTGCCGTCAGTGAAATCACCAAAGAGTGAATGCCTGGATCATTCTATTGGTTTTCCTGTAGGTTGTCTCTCTCAAATTGTGCTGACAGATAGAGGTCCAAAAAATGGCCCTAAAAGAAGGGGCAAGGACTAGGCAAAGAACATGCATGAATGACTCGTGGACATGGACGACCGCGTGGGGATTGGCCGTGGGAGTGGCGGGGGTGGGGTGGGAGGAGGCTGGGCAGAGGAGGGGCAAGGGAGAGAAATGTGGACCACTGTAATAGAATAACAATTTTAAAATGGCTTCCAAATAAGAAAAGGTAGATAACTTGCAGGAGTTTTGGAAAAGATGTCCTCGTTTTCATTTCTAAACACCTGTATCCACACAACCTGTTTAGTGCCCTTTGCAAAGCACTTTCATATGCACATTATTTCTCATCTGATTTACACACTAACCTTCAGAGTCGGGAAGGACTGGAAAGGTAGTCCCGACTTTACTGAGGATAAAACTGAGGTCCGGAGAGAGCCACTGACTTTCTGAGGCCACCTGAGTTATGTTGAAACTCGAGCTTCTGACCACTAGTCCGCTGCCTCCCACCGTACCAACCAGATTGCTCATGATTGGCATTTATTTCTCATTTTCCAGCATTTTGATTGCTGTCAATTTTGTTCATCATTCTTTTCTCTCTCCTCTAACAATTCTCTGGCGTTTGTGTCTAGAAATATCTTCATCCCATTTCATCCTCCAAAATTCTTCCAGAGCTCCTAGTTACAGCACTGTTGGTTTGAATAAAAAAATACTTTTTCTTACTGAAAACTCTGAAGGTCTCCGTAAAAGATATATCAAAGTAACTAGTAAATTCTACGCCCTTTCTCTATGCCCAATACTGTGGCAAGGCATGGTGTATACTATCTCGTTTAAGGCTCCTAACAGCTCTCAGAGGTAGATTCTGTTATTCCACATTTTATTTTACAAATGAAACTGATGAAGCTTTAAAGGGAAGTCAAAACAAAGCCATCTGATGCTAGCTATCGGGTACCATGCTTTGCACCTGTATAGCACATTCACTCTTAAAGTAGGTTTCTCCAAGAGTGCGTTACTTAGCCTGACAGTTCTGGAGGCTAGAAGTTCCAGATCAATACCCAACATCCAGCAGGGTCTGTTTTAGGTAAGAGCTCTCCTGGTTTGCAGCTGGCTGACTTTTTGTTGTGTTCTCACATGACCATCCCTGGGTGTGTGCATAGAAAGAGAGAGAGAGATCTTTCTCTTCTTATAAAGTCACCAATCCTGTTGGATTAGGGCCCCACCCTTACGATTTCACCTAATTACATCCTAAAGCCCTGGTTTCAAAAAGAAGCATATTGGGGGTTAGCACAATATATGAATATTGTTTTATGGACAGTTTAGTTCATAGCATCTCCCTTGGCTCTAACCCCCGGAGTTTTGTCCTATGCCTTCTCTTTTCACTCCCCACTCCTCTGGATAATTTCATTCGCATGCCTGGCTTCAGCTACCACCTCTAGGAGGCAAGATTTAAACCTTTATGGCAAGCCCAGTTGCGTGTATCCAAACACCTTCTGGATGTCCCCACCTGAGTAACCTTCAGGAATCTCAGACAACCCAACCTGCGTCTATTCTTGTTCCTTCCTTTCCATGACCCATCAGCCACACCTGACAGAAGCTGGAGCACCATCTCAGCAAGCACCTGTGCATCTGTGTGTTTAGGAGTCTCTCTCTTTCATATGCTTTCCTTTTTTAATTTAATTTTTATTTTTTTATGTTGTTACAGTTGTTCCTGCTTTTTCTCCCTTTCCTCCGCTCCACCCAGCTCCACCTTGCTTTTTAAAAGACAATATTCTTGAGAATAAAGAATTCATGTCTTATGTTTATATATATTCAGCTCCTAGCCCAGTTAAAAGAATGAGTAAATAAATGTCTGAATAAATGAATGGCAAATTCTACATGAATGATGGCTCAAGCAAAGTTCTTGCGCTTTTATTGATATTAGTCCCTTAAGTCTCCTTAATATATAAGAACAGTTCTCCACCCTTTTACTTCATGCTATTTATTTATTGAAGAAACTGAATCATTTCTCCTGTAGAATTTGTATATCCTGAGTTTGGCTGATTGTATCCTCTTAGTGTTGTTTAAATGGCTCCCTTTCTGTTGTGCTTCCTATAAACTCATGGTTAAATCTATATTGCATCAAGAACTATGAAGGGTTTGAGACTTTACCCTACTTGCAAGCTATCATGTCAATCTGTCTCAGCCCTATGGATGCTGGGAAAAGACACAAGACTCCTGAGTCAGAGACAAAAGACGGTTATTACTTACAGAAATAACAGTAACCAGTGTATCAGCATTTATACTGGTTCCCAAGTGCTGATTACCACAAAGTGATACAAAATAGGATTTTACAAGTTCATCAGGCAATTCTAATGTGCAGCCTGATTCAAGAATCACTGCTTTAGATGGGTGATTGGATTCAGTAAAATCCAGCTGCCCCATTATTTATTCTTATACCTCCAATGCTTAACAGTGTGCCTGACGCCAAGTTAATTCTCAATAAATAATAACACCTAATATTTATTATTTGTTATATATTCTAGGCATCTTATTCATTTTACCCCTTAATCGTCCCAAGAATCATCTGAGCTAAGTCCTAGTGCCGTTGTTCTTACATTTAAGGTAACAAGGAGCAAAGGGGTTAAGTCACTTGTCCAAAGTTAGTGAGTGGGCCAAGCTGGCATTCAAGCTTAGGCGCCGGCGTGCACACAGCACATTAAAACGTCTTCTACATTATAGGCCTGGGCAGGAATGTAGGGGAAAATGAATGAATGAATGAATTTCTTAGTTTTCTTACACAAGTGATTACTTTGTTATATTAAACAAACTCACAAGGGATATGATGCCTCTTTCTCTTCCTTGATTGTTAAACCTGGAAAGACCTTAGCCTACTCCATTTTTTTTTTTTACAAATAAGGAAGTTAATGTAAAAAATGACATGAAAGAAAATGACACACCCAAGTCACACAGCTAATCAGTGGCCTTGGAACTAGAACGCAAGTATCAAAGTGCTCCACACAGATGAGAATTTGGTAAATACTTTGATGTTGATAAAGTGTTGGGAAACAAATATAACTTTTCTGTTTTCTTTGAAAAGAAATTATTCCAATTTAACTGGAAAACACATGCTGGAGTCCAGAGAAAGGAAGATGTTTTCCGTGCGCATGGTTGTTGACTCAGTGTTTTCGTCCCTCTTTCCCCCAGAGGGGGTCAGTATGTGAAGGCATGACCTTGGGCACCACTTCTAGGAGATGGTCACACCGCTGGCCTCCTTTGGTTAATCTCTTTAACCTGAAAAGAAAGGACGAAAAGAGAAATCCCTGGGCGCAGCATGTAGTCACCGCACCCACCCAGGAGTGCTCACGGTGGGAGCCAGATGCCTCCTGCCTCCATGCTTCCAAATATAAAGCATGTGTAGTTGAGAGTCACAGACAGTGTTCAAGGGCATCACAGGGCAGAGGCCGCTTTTGGAGACAATATTTTTAAAATAAAAACCTACATTGACTTCGCATATGGGCTGTCTGCCATTTTTTTTATGTGCCCCTCCTCCGTTGCTTAGCATTACCTGTTTCAAGTAGGGCAAACTTTATTTCATGAAGGAACATGAGTAAAAATGTGCTTCCTCTTTTACTCATTCAGTCATCGAACAAATGCTGTTCTGAGCACCTCATGTGTCAAGTCCTGTGTTAGAGGGAGGGCATCGAAGCAATGGACAAAGACAAGGTCCCTACCGTATCTTCACGAGGTTATAGTTAGAGAGATGACATTAATCAGATGAACTCATGAGTATATCATGGTAAATTATGTGAAGTGCTATGAACGAAAAAAGGAAGAATGAGACAGCTTAATAAAGGAAATCTACTGGAGACTAAAACCAAGGAAAAGGCCCTCTGACATTTAACCTGACAACAACACTGATGGTCTCAGCAGAGCACGTGTAATAAAATGATGAGGCCAGAAATACCCGAGAGGCTTCTATGGGCAAAATTAAACGAGGTTGTCAACAAAGGATAGGTAATCACAAAAATTAAGAGGTAATTGGTAGGTGAATGAGAAACTAAGAATAAGGCGACAGTGCAGTATGAGATTGACTCATAGGCCTTTGGATTATTTTGGGTACAGTGGTCAGACATTGAGTTTTTCCTGAGGTGACCAGTCACCCTCTATCCATGGTGCCAAGCCCTGTTCTTGGTATTCAAGAGCGGACTGAAAGAGTCAAGCCGTCCGAATGCTCCTGGTCATCCGTCCAGGGCTCGTGAAGACCTTCTAAGGGCAATAGCTACCTGGGGAAGCCCACATTACACGGCAGGCCCAGACGAATCCTGGGGAAACTGATGGGGATGAATGTGCATGCCAATTCTGTATAAAGCCCAGTAGCACCCGTGTAATTTCATCACATTACTTGCCATAGGAAACTAATGACAAACAGTTCTCTGTGAAGTGCTGATTTGCAATACTAGGAAAGCATGCAACCTGAAATATTAAAATGCAATTATTATATAACTAAGTTCATTCAGCCACAGCTATTAATTGATGTCACTACTCCAAAGCATACAACATGATTAAATTGGCCATGGCAGGCTGACGTGGTATTTTCAAATGTCTTCACAGGGGATTTTGTGAAGACAGACCAGGCAGTTATGGTAGACAATTAAAATTAATCTACTGAGGACTCCTCCTCTTCTCTAAAAACAGACCTTACCTTATTTGGGGGGAGCTGTTTCTCCCCAAACTTTCATTCCTTTTATTCCCCCACTCTGATAATTAGGTTCAAAGTATTGCTGGCATCTTCTTTCATTACTCCCTCCCTGGACACAGTAGTTGTCCTTACGATGGATCTACGGCCCAGTCTGAACCAGCTCTAGGTCTTTACCGTCCCGGTCATGGTCATGGTCATGTGCCCAGGAATTGGGCAGGTAATCCCAAATGAGACCATCTGATGGCCCCGAGATTTTTCAGCTGTTATTGAGAGAAAATCCCCTTCCTTTTGGATGGCAGTGCTAGCCAGGTAGAATCCCAGGAGCAGCTGGTAGCGGCCATGGTTCTAGCTTCATGGAGAAAGCTGGTCTACAGAGAGAAATGAAAATGAGACATGGAGTTCTGAAAGCATTCTGGTTCCAATTCCAGTCTCTGAATATCCTGGAGCAGCCCTGGTCCCTGCTTGCCTGAGGTTGTTCCTCAATTCTGTAAACCTTATACACAGCCAGTATCCCCACCCAAATTCCCCCATTTTACTTGAGTTGTAGTTGAATTTCTGTCTCTGGAAACCAATGGGATCTGGCTGAAAATATAATCCATCATTTGTTAAGATGACTGGGGTTACCCCATCTAAGGTGCTCATGTAGACAAGAGTAACATAGCACAGACTGCTGCCCTTAATCGCTACGTGACAAGGAAGACATAGATCTCTTCCTCTATGAATCACTCACGCATCTTTGAGAGATTCCTATGAAAAACCCAAAGGGGACATTAGGGCACAATAGAGAAGGAGTGAAATTACTTTAAAAGATGAATAGTGTCTCACACAATGAGGCTTGGTGATCTGTGATACGCATTGTGAAGGATGACTAGAAGTTTGCTGGGCAGGCTACAGTCTAGAAGCTTGTGAAAACCTAAGGATACACCTATGGAATTTCAAGAAAACATATGTGACACTTATTTTTACAAACTATTTTCCTTTCCAGGATAGGGAATTCAAAATATTTGTTCAACTGATGAAAAAGCCTGCGGTATGATAAAGACTAGCAGTAGCAACTGTTAAAGCTCAGTCCTTCGATTATTAAAAGCTATTCTGCATAAAAGCAATATAATGAATTTGATCCAGTTGAAACCCGAAAGGATTTGTCTCAAGACACTGTGTTCTTTACGTATGGTGATAAAAATGTAAATAAGATCCAGTCCCCAAGGGAACCACATAGCAAGCAGACAGATAGAGCCAGACACAGGAAGAGGCCATTCCATCTACAGAGGGGAATCAGTTAAAATGCCTGGAGAAGAGGGGATTTAAGATGGCACTTGAAATGTTGGTAGAATTTCTTTAAGCAAGAATGGATTAGAATAGAAGTTCTTCAGGTATGGCCTGGGGACCAGCTGGGGTCCCTGAGACCCTTTCAGTTAATCCATGAGGTAAAAATTATTTCGTAAAAATACTAAGACATACCAATGAATTTTGAAGTAACAATGTATGAAAAGTTTATCAGCATGGCTTCAGCTCCACATACCAGTAACTTTTATGAAATTACAATTCATCAAGTTTGGGTACAGTACCCTAGATAATTACCCACAACTGACTGAAAATGCTTTTAAAATAACTCTCCCTTTTTCAACTTTATTGATGTGCGAGATCAGATTTTTCTCCATATACTTCAACTAAAAGAATGTAGCCTAGCAAATTGGGAAGTTTGATTTAGCTGTCTTCTATTAACCCAGATGTTAAGTAGATTCATAAAAATGTAAAACAACATCCAACTTTTCATTCAACGTTTTATGTTGGAAAGTATAGTTCTTTCACACAAATATGTTAACATGCGATGTAGGCTGAATGGTGTCTCCCCAATAATGTTGAAGTCCCAACCACCAGTACCTGTGACAGTGACCTTACTTGAAAATAGAACCTTTGCAGACAATCACGTTAAGAGGAAGTGATTAGGGTGGGCCCTGATCCAATAGGACTGGCATCCTTATCAAAAGAAAACGTTTGGACACAGAAACAAGCATACATAGTAGGAAGATGATGTGAACACAGAGAGAGACTGTCATCTGCAAGCCACGGAACACCTGAGGGTTCCAAAATCTAGGAGAGAGGTACAAGGGCCGATTCTCCCTCACAGCCCTTAGAAGGAACCAACTCTGCCTGCACCGTGACTTCGGGCTTCTCGTCTACAGTCCTGGGGGACAATACATTTCTATTGTTAAAGGAACACTTAGGAACAGCAGCACCAGGAAATGAATACAACGTGTAATTGTTTTATTGCTTTTAATAAATGTATTTAACATTTTTTATTTCTCAATTTTATCTTCTAATATGGCAAATACTGATAGATTAACTAAAGCACACAAGCAGAAGCTCTTTGAGTCCTCGATAATTTTTAAGTGTGAAAAGGGACCCTGAGACTAAAATGTCGGAGGACCATGGGATTAGAGGATTCCTAGGAAAGGGACAACCTGACCAGGGCAACCATTCCCAGATACCAGCCCCCGGACAGCTACCATAAAGTAAAGTAAAGTAAAGTAAAGTAAAGTAAAGTAAAGTAAAGTAAAGTAAAGTAAAGTGTAAAATACAGACTCCAGGACTTTCTCCAACCCACTGAATCAGAATCTCCAGAGTTCTGTTCCAGAAAACTATATTTCTAACAAGCTCCCCAGCTAATTTTTATGTGAAAGTTTAGAGGCAGAGCTGCTTAAAATAAGTCGAGAAATGTTTCATCCAACTCCCTGGTTTGCAGGAATAGAGACGCACTTCAGCTAGTTCAAGTAATGGAGTTTATTGCAAATACACACTTGGCACCACTGGGGGAATTCATCCTCTCACAAGACAGGTGCTGTAAATGGATCGCCACCTCAGAAAGAACTGGGAGATCACAGTATCGCCAGGAATGCCAGCAAGTGGAAGTGTAGGTCTCTTTACTCAACATTCTGCCGTCAGTGTGACTAAGCCTGTGACTCCACAGGACTCTCTACTCCCCACTTGGCTTCCTTCTCTCCTTCCTCCTAATAGCTCCTTCTGCATACTTCTGGCTGCACATGGCTTTGGCTTATGATGCTTCAAAGTTCACCTCAAGGTAACTTTTCAGCTTCTGCGTTATTCCCAACTGGCAGAGTCCTTTGTCTTTCTTAATTTCAGTCCCTGAGGTGGAAAAACTGATTGGTCCAGTTTGTTCCCTAGCACCAGGTCATGCTCAAGTTTGCTGGTGATCCTACGGCTTTACTGCCCTGGAAGCAGATGCTGTATCTGATTTAATAACCTCTGAGCACAGGACCTAAATAAACAAGGTATAAGATATGAGTACCAATTCAACAGGCACTGTGGGCACGGCATTTTCCCCTTGGACAGGCTGTGGACAAAATGGCATTGCAATTATCACCTTCAGAACAATTTTTGGTTGTGCTCCTATAATTCTAAAAACTTTGCTATTAATATTGATTAGGATAATTGACTTGACCAACTCACATGACCTTTTGACATAAACATGACCCCAGCTAAGCTGATGAATTGATTGAAGATAATAATGATGTTAGTGATGGCACTTGGAGATCCTGGAAATATTGTCTATGCATTTTCCTCCGACTCTAATTTATCCATTATTCATTTGCTAAATAACATAATTCTAGCTCTTATTTGCTTTCTCTTCTTTTTTCTTTATTCTTTGTCACCTGGCCCTTTGTCTTCCTCCTCCTTCTTCTTTATTCTATCTGCTCTGTGGTCTTAGATTTTTTTAAAAGGAGGCTTAAGGCACTTTCTAATTCCATTAGTTTTACATTAGGGTTTGATTGGTTCTTGGACAATTTTTTAATGGCTTTGTTCTTTGTTTTTTTTTTTTAAGAAGAAAAAGGCATGCAAATATTAAAGTATTTATTATAAATTTAATAACCACTGGGTATTTCAATTACTTTGGTTGTCACGTTAGAGCAAACTATAACTGTTGAAATTGGGCAGATACCCTTTCTTTGTGTATTGGTATCCACGGATTTCAGCATGTGAGACAGTTTAGTTTTATGTTTGGGTAAATTATTGGTGTGTAGATCATTGTATAATTTTCTCTGTCTGTTTGTGTATATAAGTTTGTAGTTTTCATGGTATGTGTGTGTATCTTTCAATTGAATGAAATTGCATTGTTTTCTCGTGTTGTACTGTGTATTTCTCATTTGTTGCTCTGAATTGAAAGAAGACAGTTTCTATTTTGACTAAATTGTTGGACTGCTCAAAAAACAAGCAGAAACATCTCCAAGATTTTGTTGAATCCAATTAGTTATATGCAACTTGTAATACATCTGATTCTTATTATATGCTTTTGTATTTTCTCCAGTAAATCAGTTGAAACTAAGTGACTGTGACATTTGACCTACATAGTGAAGGTGCAGATTTAAATTTGCATGTTTTATTGTTCTTTGTCTTTTACATGTAAATGTTCCCCTTAGGACACTTCTAATAAATTAATGTGCATTTTTGTATGTATGAAAGCATACAACGGTATAACATATCAACTCTTCTTTAGGGAGTAATGTTAATTCAAGTTTATTTAAATCAACTCATTTGCAACACAACCAAGTCATTTATTTGTAACAGAAAATATTGCCTCACAAAACTCAAAGCTGAGGAAAGTAAAAAACTTGAGAAGTTTGATCAAGATTCCAGCTCCATTTCTCTACATTTGCTCATACTCTGCCCTTCCATGGGCTGGCTCTGTCCTCAGCTCACCTTCCTTCTTTGTAGCAAAATGACATCAGATTCTCACACCATATCACCAAGAAGAAGTGAGAACTTGTGTCCTCTCAATCACTGAATAGAAGGTATCAGCTTTTCCCTTAAGGACCTCCTCCAATTATGCCTCTGCCTCCAAGTTAATCCCAGGGGCCAAGAAAATAATGTGTATTGGCTGGCTTTGCCCCAGGTGGATTATATTCAAGCTGGCTTTCTCCCTTGTGGAAGCAAAATGGCTGTGGCAACTCCAGGTCTTAAATCTATAGACCGACCTTGAGAGGAGAGACTGTTCCTGACTCACAACTATTGAACAAAAAACATGAGCTTTACCCTATCGGTCACATGCCCACCTGTGTTCCACCCATGACAGCAACCGGTGAGATAGAATTCCTCTAGATTACGGCCCTTGAGGGCCAAACCAAGTAGCTAGGGCTGGGGAATTAACCCTACTCAAAGCAAATGCAACTATACAGTCAACAATGCCCTCCACGGCAATGAGCATCTCACTGCAAGAGACTACCGCCTGCTTCCCCTTCTATTTCATGTGAGCCTTTCCCAAAAATGTCTGCACCCTTGAAAATCACAGCCTTCCCAGATATTCAGGAATGTTTTTCAATCAAAAATACATGAATTTCTTTAAGTTGAGTTAACTATAAAGAAATCCATAGGAGAAACGTCAGCATAAACACATGTACCCTACTTTTTTCTTAAATCTGATAAAATTTTTTGCAAATCATAGAGGAAGGAGGTCCAAAACACAATTCCCAAGACATCCAATTTCTTTTAATTTTTAATTATTTTTTCCAATATTTGCTTTCTACCTATGCACAGCTCAATTATGAACTTTCTACTTATTTCTAAAATACGGGCTTTGCAAAGCATATTATAATGCCTTTAAATATTTCACAATTAGGCAGTGTTCCAACATTCATGTTTTTAAAATTAGTCTGTTGTAAATTCTCCAAGAAGTCCAAAAACAACTGTGAATTGCTTTCTTGAGCATTCTTGCAGGTGCACAGGAAAGAGTCCGGGCCAACAGATTGGGAGGTGCCAGATCGAGGGACAAAAACTCACTGTCAACCAAAAGGACATTCACCTGGGGGACCCAGTCTCAGAAATGGCCTGGATAATGCCTTTGTGACCCACACCACCAGAGAAGGCAGCTCCCAAATTTTTAGTCTCTCCTTTATCTTCTAGCAACTCAAAAGTTTAGCCAAGAGCACCAGAGAAAGAAAAATATTTTATCTGTAGCCGTGTGAAATATTTATGAGAAAATTCAAAGCTTTTGGAAATTCTTTCTCTTTGTGCTTATCTTCATAATTTTAAGAAATATTAAAACACTTGAAAAACAAGTGAAATTTTGAACGTACTGCATTTCTATTTCCAAAAATGGTTCCAACTTAATGAAAGTTAGGCTTTTTAGGTCAAATTAAAATTTCATTGAAAAAGTCTTCTCTAGAGACCATTAGCTGGCATTTTTCCTTAGGGGGTCAAACAGTCACAACCCACTAAGGTATAGTATTGGATGGGAAGGGTGTTTTGTTTTGTTTTGTTTTGCCTCTGAAAGCCAAATATTTAAAACCAAAACTAGTACAGATTCTAGGTGACCACGAAAGAGTGTTACAGACTGCCAGACCCAACCAAATGGCCATTCAAGGAAGGCCTCTGCCACTCTCTCGCTCCCTCGTTCAATGTCAGTTCTGCGTCTGTCTCCATTCAGTTTAACATTCGCAGGTCCCCATGCATCCATCAAAACCATTACGGTCTCTCTTCCCCTCCCCAGGCTCACCCTGTGTAGTATCTCTTTTCATGTTTGTTTTGAAAATGAGAAATTGTGTTTTTTACATGCTGCGTTTCCCGCACAGCATTGTGTGTGGTATGATGTATAAATGGAAAGCTTTCGGCTAATCCCTACTGTTGCACAGGTGGATGGGAGACAGAAACTGATTACTGGAAAACTGCAGCCCAAAAGGACATGTGTTTAAGCACTTAAATGTTTCTGGAAATTGAGGTTCAGCCGTTACTCTCATTTCCATTTTCGGTGGAGATGATTAAATCGCTCCTTCCCGAGGACTGTTGTGTTGCTAAGTAAATTTCCCCACTGTCATTGTTATTTGTCTTAATTGGCTCTGAAAGGCTAATCTAATTTTTGTTTGCAAGAAATTTCTGAAACTTTCTTTCAGTCACATAAAGCATCCCCCAAAGTAGAAACTAGACAAGCAGAAAATGCCATAGGCCTCCAAACTGAAAGGGAATTAGGGCTGATGATACCTTAGCTTCAGGGTTCAGAGAAAATTGAAAGAAAGGCAGGGAAATCAAATACTTGGACATCAAAATATTAGCTTTACTGTTTATGAAGAAGAAAATGAAGAAGAAGGAGAAGGAAGCACAGCTAGATGGGAGTACGTGGCTTTACATTTATGACTGGAAGTGTCACCGCCTCACCTTTGAATTTAACAGGCTTGTCCATTTCTTTGGTGTCCGGAGCTGTGCAAATGCAAAGCTGGCCAGCAGCCGACCAGCTACAGTGTCTCTGCAAGCGGGTGGATCTAGAGAAGGCACAGACATAGAGAAACAGAGAAAGAGAAGGAAAGGGCTATATCATGTTCTTGCTCCCAAACGAACCCAGCATATAGCTCCTCCTTATCCCATAAAGACAAATAAAAGTGGGGCAGTGAGCAAGAACTTCTACCATGGTCCCCCACATCATAGAAACATGAGGCAGTGCAGAAGGAGGTCCCCATCCCCACACCTACGGGCTCATGAACATCACAAGAAATTTTTCTTACCCTAAAGACCCAAACACAACCAAAAATGTTCACCAAGAACTGAGACATTTCCAATAAAGCAGAATCATGAAAAGAGGAAGAGATGTCAAGGAACAGTTAAAAAAAGACAAGCAGCCAAAGAACTTGATGTTCATTATAAAATAATTTAACCTGTCATCTAACCTCTCATCACGGTCACTTCCCACCTGATATTTTACCTCAATGTCTCTGATAAGAGGGTCATGAAACTGGCCCTGGAAAGCAGACATGGCTCTGAAGATGCTGATGCTCTCTCTCTCTCTCTCTCTCTCTCTCTCTCTCCCTCTGTCCCTCTCCCCTTCTGCCTACAACACACACACACACACACACACACACACACACACACAGAGGCACATACACTGAGGATGTAAAAATATAAATGTAGCTGCTGGGAGAGTCGTAGACACGGAAGCAATCAGGAGGATGGGGTGAAGTCACAAACCAAGTCAGGGCGCACAGAGGACGGAGGCCCTGCCCTCGACTTGGGTAATTAGACGAGGCTAGCTTTTGGAATGGCTGAGACTAAGAAAAGGGCACTCTGGTTTCAGTAGAAGAACAGGCGAACCTTGATGGTAATTAGCTCTCATAGATTAAAATCCCATTTTTCTTCCACAGGAACTCACTGAGAAGGCTATGTGGCCCCGATTCGGAAGAAATGGGAAAAGTAAACCATTCTCGTGTCCCACTCAGAGCTGGAAGAACAGGCTCTCCAAAAAGCACAAGGAGGTCACTGCATAGCTGAGAGCATGTCCTGGTAAACCCCTGTAAGGCTGAAAAGTATAGAGTGGCAAATAATGAAATAATATTTTGGGGCTTTGGTTTTTCGTTCAAAAAGATGAAATAGTAAATATAGAAATATGAAACATTTGCCCAAACTGAATCTCTTAATTACTTTGACTTACTTGGCCTTTAAGCCTTTTAAAGGAATGGTAACCTGGAAATAATTTTGGCATGAAAAAATGTGTAGAATCACAGAGCTTTCAGAACTCAAAAGCTCCATTCAGAGACGGAAACTGAAGTCTGGAGAGAAGATACGACTTTCCTCATTTCCCAGAGATCATTAACTCAGTGTCTTTTTGGTTACCCAAGTCTATTCCCTTCAGGGGTGGTGCTCTTCCAGCCACTCGACTGCAGAGGAGCCCCCACCTTATCCTCGTGAAGGAACACCTTCCATGAGGCCCTGCGATAAAAGCTCAGTTGTTTCCAGAATATCCCAGGCCAAGGCCATTCACTGGCCTTCGTCATATGCCACAGGAAGAAATACTTGGGAAGGGGAGTAGAATACTGATTTGGTTAACTGGCTTTTTAAAATTTCACTTTTCTTCTTTTCCTGACAAGTTTGTTTTGAGCCATTGAGTTTCCTCTGATGTGGGGTACAAGGTAATGAGACCAATTTCTGAGAGTCACATACGAAAGGCAACTTCCATACTTTATAGTCCTGCCTTACATCTTCAGAAGGTCTAATTGAGTCGGAACAGGTGGATTTTATTGCAGTTTTCAGAAGAGCTACCACTGATGGGGCAGTGTGCCAAGTCTCACAGTTCTGTGTTCCATAAATAACGTTAGTGTTTATGGACTCCCTGCACAAATCAGGGATTATTTCACTCTGAAACACATAAAATTTCATGTGAATTCCATTTTTGTGTGCCTGGAAACATATCATTCATAAAGGGTACACTTTCCTCATCTGATATCCACAGTGGAATTTATCTAGCACTTTAACAATGTTGTTATGATGGGCTCTTTAAAACGATTATGTTTCAGATGAGTCGTAAATCGCAAGACTGGACATTGGAAGAGCCGTCCAAACAGTCAAACCGGGATCTAATAAGGCTGCACATGTCTCATCTTTATTAAGTTTGATCTCTACAGTTGACGTGGTAAAAACTGGGGGACTATTTCAAAGTAAAAACTGTCAGCTGCCTAATTTGAAATAAAGATAAAATTTTTCAAACTCCAAATATACCCTCTTAGTTCCATGGACCTAGTGCCACATCCAATACCTTCCATGAGAAGAATGAGAATAAGACTAGAGGACACTGATTCCTGAGAATTCTGGTCACCCCAAGAGGGTGTCATTGATCAACGAAATAGATTAGCTCACGCTGTTATTTCTCAGGATGATGGTAAGCACTCTTAAGAAACAAAATATTCCCATAATAGAACTATTTTATTAACAGTTCTATTAAAACAGCTTATTAACAGTTCTATTATAAACAGTTCTATTAAAGAAGCTTCAGTGTCGAGTGTCCCCAATCCCACTTCACAGATAAATATATAATTTTTAAATTAAATATACTACTAACCCTTGAAAACAAAAAGATAATAGAAAAGAAGCATATTAGTAAAACAGCCTGCCTCCTACCAGCTGGATGTGAAAGAGAGGAAGTCCCTTGAAAGTCACTCTGTGCCAACCCACTGGTTGGAATTGCCCATATATCTTTCAGCCTCACCTGTTTTCTCCTCTTTTGGTTTTTAACAGCAGCTGGTGGTGACCCAAGGGAGCACTAAAGACAGAGGACAAAGATGGGTATCAAGAAAACTATGTTCCTCCCCCCCAACCTTGCCACTAACTTGAGCAAATCATTTAAACTCTCTCAATCTCCTTTTTCAATGTTCATCTATTAATCAGGTCCATAGAACACAGCTTGAAATAATTCTGTTTTATAAATATGTTCATATCACTAGTCTTAATCGCCTACTGATGTAACCTATGCTCAGATGAGTTTAGGAGATGTTGGAGGAAAGAGCTAAAAGTTTATTAACACAGAACTTCTCAGGGCCTTTAACAAGCTAACACATATTATATCCTTCAGGGTGAGGAATGCAGTAAGAGAGTTCTCCAAATTTCTTTAAGAACTCTCTGAACATCTCCTAAAACATTCCTCCCTGGACCACCACTTTAGGAAATACTAGAAATGAACTCCAAGGTCGCTGACATGTTAACATTATCTGACCGTGACACCATCACTCAAGGGACAATTCTGAAGCTATTCAAAAGAAAAGCCACAAAAATAGCTTTAAAAATATTACACTTAAAATTTAATAGGAAGAAGTAAACATTGGGTTTAAATAGATATTTCACCAAATAAGATACACAAATAATTAAGAAGCGTATGAAAAGATGCTCGACATTGTTAGTCATTAGGAAAAGGAAAATTCAAACCACAATGAGACACCACTACACCCATTAAAATAGCTATAATCAAAAAGACCAATGAGATCAAGTTTAGCAAAGATTTGGAGAAACTTAAACATTCAGGTTGCTGGTGTGAATATAAACTAATATGACCATTTTGGAAAACAGGCATGTTCTTAAGTTAAATAGTCACTTAACCACAGAGCTAGCAATTCAGCTATCATGTATTGCTTAAGAAAAGTGAAAACATATATTGCCACAAAAACTTTTACTCAAATTTTCATAGCAGTTAATATAAGCTAGCTAATACCTAAAAACAATTCAAATGCCCATCAACTGATGAATGGATAAAAAAAATATGGTTTTTCCCATATGATTAAAAATAAAACTACTGATACACATGACAATGAGGATGAGCCTGAAAACACTATGCCAGGGGAAAGAAACCAGGTATGAAATACTACATGTAAGATTTCATTTGTATGAGATTTCCAGAAAAGCAAAATTATAGAGAGAGACAGTAGGTCAGTGGTTATCCGAGGCTGGTGATGGAAATGGGAACCCACCGGGAAAGAATGAGGTCACTCCACGGGGCAATAGAAACATTCTAAAACTGATGGTGGTGTCGGGTGCACCTGTACAAATTAACTAAGCATCACTGAGTGGTGTATTCACCATGTGTGACTTACATGGCATGTGAATTATACCTCACAAAAAGCTGTTTTAAAACAATTCAAGGATGTCTACACGTGAGGGTGAAATCAACTACGATGAAGGTGCCAGTGAAGGACTCATGCGTTATTCTTGAATTAGATCGCTCCTCTTATAGTCGTGAGTGTGTACATGCACACACACTCACACCCATCTTGGTGTCATTTACTTTATTAAAACAAGTTTTATTAGTGCTGGTGACACCAGGACAGAAATGCTGCTCAGTGACAAATGTGCAAAACAATAAAGCTACTTCCTGTAAACAAACAAACAAAATATCTGTACCTACCTATATGTACAAAAGATATGTATATATAACATGAATGTGTATAGATGGGGGGGAGTAGGTTTACAGTTGTGAGTATACAAAACATGGAGTTTGTTCTTGGATTATTATTTATTAAGTATTATATTATTTTCCCTATGAACAACTGTAAATCTACTTTTACCCCACCTGTATAACATGTTATAAATGTAATAACAACATATTTATATCTATTCATATCCTTGTATGTGAATATACATATACAAATATGTATATGAATTACGTATGTATTGTACATGTCTCTAGATAAAGCTGGAGGAAACCAACAAGGACTCACGGAGCAGCCTTACGGAAATCTGATTCGTTGCATTCAGAATTTGGGCCAGACACTTTCTCTGAGGAGGTGACATTTAAGCTGAGAGAGGAATGGTAAGAAGGAGCCAGCTGTGCAAAGACCCAGGAGAAAAGCATTCCACACGGAGGGAAGGGAGAGTACAAAGGCCCTAGGCAGGAACAAACTTAGGTGTTAGAGGACAGATGGGAGGTCACACCAGATGGGAGACCCCAGAAGGGGTCTGAGTACATGTGGTGCATTAAAATTAAAGAGGTACGGAGAAACTAGATAATGCTGGGTCTTGTAGGCATTGGTATGGCTTTTGGACATTAGTCCAAATGCAATGGGAAGCTGGTGGGGGAAGGAGGTATGGTCTGGTCTTATGTTTTTTAAAAGCCACTCTAGCTCTTGGGAAGGTCAGAGTGACCTCAGGGAGAACAGTTGGGAGACCACTGAGGGCATCCAGATGAGATATCATAGCGATAGCATGAATGTGTTTTTAGAATAGTGTAATAGTTAAGATCCAGGACTAAGGCATCAAAAAGATGGAGGTTCACATCTCAATTTCGTCCCTTCCTATCCAAATAACCTTGGAGAACTTACTAGTCTTTGGTGAGCCCCAGTTTCTTCATCTATTAAAAAAGGGTCATATTGATACTTACTAATGATTCAAAAACAAAATACATATAAAGCACTTGTAATATAGTAAGTGGTAAGAACAATGACAGTGATTATGACCCTTCAAAACCCATCTGCCAATTGTCTCACCTGCCTCATACCCCCTCGATACGCCCGAGCTCGCCAGCAGGTATGGCAGAGAGTTTCTAACACAGTCAGCTTCCCATGTGAGATGCCAGCATCTCTCTTCTCAGCCTGAGGGAGTCTGGCATCATAAAAACCTGCTCAGGTGAGAGCAGGAATTCAGTGCCTCACCAGAGGCAACCATCAAACAAGGGGCGGCCAGTACAGAAATTAACCAGACTCCCCATCCTCTCCCAGCAGGTTTCTGAGATGCACCCCATGCACTTCCTCCAATGAGACTGTGACTCAGTTGTCCACATGGGTAACTCATTCATTGACTTGCCTTTTACTGGGTTTCCTCCTTCTCTGTCACTTCCCCCACGTGCTCACACCTGCTTTCTAGGATCACTTCTTACATTGACAACTATGACCAAGTCTTTGTCTTAGAGTCTGCTTTAGGGAAAATCCAAACTAAGACAAATTGGCTCTTTATCTGACGTTGTGTGCTTAGAAAGCCTCACCAGGCCTTATTAACTACAAAAAGGGTAATTGAGCAGACTTCCATGATTCTAAAATCAGCCTATTTTGTCCACATTTTCAACTAGACTTTTATAGTTTAGTAATTTAAAACGAATACTTACATATGGTTGCACATTTTCCTTTGTATAAAGAATGGTTTCTGCATATTTAACAATAGGAAATTATGTGCCATTTGGTTTTTGTGATCACAGAACATGGTATTATAAACCGGATACAAAAACTTACAATGGCTGTTGAAATAAGGATATGTTAAGCTAATTCAGGTATTGAGAAATGCGACAGATTTTATTTTTCAAAGATGATCACGACAATGTCTCCCATCTTCCACACGTGCTTGTACTAGGGACTTGTCACTCCCCCGTCAGTAAGCACAATCTGTTTTCCATCCCTTGAGTCTGGGCGGGTCCTGTGACTGCTTTGTCCAACAGATCTGAGGGAAGTGACATTGTCCCAGTTTTAGCTGAGGCATTAACTAGCCTGGCAGGGTCCTCTTTCCTGTCTTTTAGAAGAAAACCACCAGGGAGGAAGGATGACTTTCCTGAGACGTTCATGTAGGAACAGAGGGGCATCAAAGTGAGTGAAGAAACCGCCTTGGAAGTGAACTGTACGGTCCCCACTGCCCCAGTTGACGCGGGTTGAGACCTGTGTGAATTTCTGACCCACAAAACTGCGAACAAAATAAAGGCTGTTCTAAACCATTGAGTGTTGGGGTAGTTTATTACACAACAATAGCAAATGGAGATGAAGAATTATAAATGAATAATTAAAATTTAAGGATTGAAAATTCATAAAATGTCTTCTAGGATTAGACCACCTTCAGAAAAAAAGTTGGAGATGTGGTTTCAGAAAACCTGATGAAGTTCCTTCAGGGAAGAAGAAACAATGAGATCAGATTCCTATTTGAAGTCTCACTTTTTTCATTAGCTGCAGAGTAATGAAAAACAGCTACCCTGAATATCCAATTTCCCCCCAATACTTTAATTCTTTTCTTAGGCTGGAAGTTTTAACAATTCATCCTTTACTACAAGTTGAAAAAATCCATAATGGTTTTTTAAACATTTTTTTATTTCTGGGCAGCCGATTTAGAAGGTGAAGCTTTAATCACATGCTAGTCTTATAATCACCGCTGGTTTTCAACTAAAGTATTACAAATTGGGCTTTAGTTCAATTTAAACTGCGTGGGCCAAATCCTACCCTTGGTTATTATGGGCAACTCCCATTGAAATCATTACTGGTTGTACATGTGTAACTGAGGAGATAATTTGGCCAGATGTGCTTTTGTCTCCATGTGTCTTTACACCGGTGCAGGCACAGAGGCTCGGCTACACAGGGGAAACATCTTGTGCTATTTGGAATAAGTTATCTTTTGCCAGACTGCGTTCATGGCAACATGATGAAAAGAAAATGTAAATGTAAGGACCAGCCGCATTTCCTTTCATAGTTTTTTGTACCTTGGTGGTTCCTGGCAACACTGCCTCTCTGAGCAGTTGCTGTTCCTATCAGTATCCAGAAGGGTTTTGTCTGTTTTTCTACCCATGCCCACTCCTAGGAGACCCTACTCCTTTTACAGCAACTGGAGGGGCAGTGCCTCCATGCCAGGCCTTGGTTCCGAATCTGGACAACTCTCTTCCCTAGCAAAGCATTTGCTTCTGACCACACAAATGTCCCATACACATGCAATCCGCACCACTGGCCAGAGAACTTTTTTACAGAAACTCTTGAGTGGGATGAGGGGCATACACTTTGCTGGTTCAACAGTCAGCAAATTTTTATGGAGTATCTAGTCAGAGAACAGAGATCCTTAATCTTCAGCATGTTTCAAAATCACCTGTAAGGCTGGTTAAAAGACAGAGTGCCGGGCACCCCACCCTCAGGATTTCTGATTCAATAAGTGTGAGATGGACAACACTGTAGACACGGTATCAAATAAGATATGATCATGAACGTACAAATCTTAGACTCTAGCAGAGAAGACAGGAAGGCAAATCAACAACCATGGTGTGGTCTGATGAAGGCGATCACAGAGAAAACTACAGGTTTCCTGGTGACACATGAGCTGTCTGAGATTAAGGAGAGGGCAGCACATACTGTCTAGTGATTAAATAAACCAACTGTATCAAAATGACTCTTTTCCTTTTGGGAACTGACTACCCTTGGCTTTCTGTAACTTTGTCAGCATCTGCTGTCAATCAGATGGCCCTACTTCTTTGTCACTAGAGGCCCTGTGACCCAGGCTGACGCATCAGAGCCCTTTTCTTGGGATTAACAATGACACTGAGAGGCACAGTCTCTCTCCTTCTGGGAATCCCAGCAATGAGGACCACCTATGCCTGCAGCTACTGTGGACCAGCTCCACCACCATATGGCCAGAGTCAAGCTGAGAACAAAGCCGTAGCTGACTATATCTTTGCAAAAATGACCACAAACATGTTTCCCCTTTCTCTTCTCTGATGTGACCCCTATGAAGCAATAGAGTCTATGTTTCCTCTCCCTAAATCTAGGAAATGGCAAAAGTGACAATGTGTGACTTCTGATACTAGGACATAAAAGGCAAACTAGCTGTATCTAGCTCCCTTGGAATACATGCTCATGAAACTCAGCCACCATGCTCTGAGGAAGCCCAAGCAGCCACAGGGATAGGATACATGTCTATGCGTTTTGGCCGACAGCTCCAGCTGGGGTCCCGAACAACCACTAATATCAATCATGTTTCATGTGAGTGAATGAGCCTGCAGACCATTCTGGCCCCAAGTTACCAGCCAGAGTCTCTCTACTTGAGTCTCTAGACATTGTATAGCAGAAAAAAAGCCATCCTTGCTGTGCCCTTTCTGATTCTTGACCCATGGAGCACAATGAACTCAGGGGGAAGATTAACGTAGTTTGTTTTTTGGCAATAGTAACAGAATCCAACCAAGAAGTAAACAGCTGAGAGATGCAAGAAAATGAGAGAGAGAATGAACTTGGTTTCAATTTTAACTTCATTTGAACCC
Organism: Mormoops blainvillei; assembly: GCA_004026545.1. Lineage (NCBI taxonomy): Eukaryota > Metazoa > Chordata > Mammalia > Chiroptera > Mormoopidae > Mormoops > Mormoops blainvillei. The sequence continues at coordinate 29,869 of PVJD01010836.1, forward strand.
TCTGGCTTATACCTTGTCTGAAGTAATACCCACCTGATTCCAGGCATCTCAGTTACATGAACTAAAAATTCTCATTTTTGCCTGTTATTTAGAAATTGGGTTTCTTTCCATTCCAACCTAAATAATCTGAGTATAACAACTTTTAAATATCATGTGGCCAAAGAAACTAAATAAAGGAAGAGGAGAGAGATATTGAGATAGGTTGGTTCTTGATATCTCTAGGACGCTATCAAAGATACTGTAAATGTGACTATAAATCTCTCAGAAAAGTAAATCATTAAAACAAGAGGAAAATAAATATTAGAATCAGGAAAGTGTCAGGGGTTAACATCTAAAACAGGCACATCTAGATATGAACCAGTACCAGCACAGATGGCTTCCCATCTCAGGTTCACCTCAGATGGCTGGGTCATAGCGTAAGTACCCCAGTGACACTGTTGGGTGAACAGTAATACGAGGGCTAGGGTGCCTCTGAGAAAGAGCTACCAAAAAGTCCAGGAGAGAAAGTTGGTAAAGAAAAGAAATAAGGCAAGGGAATTATTCATGGCTTGGATGATAAAGGAGTATTTCGACAAATTTTGAAACATTCTATAACTCTGAGGAGTAATTATTTTCTCTGAAGTAATCTTTGCCACTTTATTTTTTCCCTCTCCATGAGCTTTCTGAGCTTTTCCTCCCTTCAAAGTTTGTTGTCCTTCTGAGTGTGACTGAGTACTCTCAACCCCATCAACTAGGAAAAAATACACCCAAATCAAAAAAAAGACTCGTAATTTCTTTAGACTTCTGGGTATCATTATATTATTCTTCTATAGGTGCCCTGAGATAAAGGCAAAGAAATTATTTTTAAAGTTTACTAATGAATATAGAAGCTCTACACTGGGCATTTTCCCTGTAATGTGGGGAACACAAAGTTAGTCTTCTTTAACCTGCTGTGTTGGTTATTGTGATTAGTCAAAGAAAAGTGCTCTGTAACACAGTAAACTGGGCTTAAAGGGCTAACTTAGTTCTCTGCAAGTGTACAGTAATAGAAAGAACATTGAACTTGGAGCCATGGTACCTTCACTCAGGAATAGATATATTCCTTTGGACAAGTCATTTAACTTCTAAGGCAAAATGTCTTCATTTGAAAAATTACTTATTCCACCCATATGGATTCTGAGCCTCAAAACAAGTAACATGGAAGTTCTTTACCAGCCCTAAGTCCTACACACCATGAAGGGATGTTTAAGTTCAAGTTACACAAGGTAAGTGAAACATATTTAGATTAGACGGCCTTCACACTTCCCATGTCTGTATAACTGTTAACCTTCATCAAAGGGAGAGTATTTTGAGGTATACATTATATAGGTACACCAAAAGGTCTCCCTTAAAACAAATCCTAAAACAAGCACCTGGAAGCATTGTTTCATAGTCCTGACAGTGTGGGGGGCCCCTGGGCCAGAGCTGGAGACTCCATTAGACTTGAAAAGTTGAGGAATGGAGAAAAAGTTGTTATGTGCTAAAAAGAACCAAGCCAGCCTCCTCTGCAAACTACAGATCTGATGGGGAATCTCCCTTTATGGCTGAATGCACATTTTTTAAAGATTTTATTTATTTATTTATTTATTTATTTATTTATTTATTTATTTATTTATAGAGAGAGAAGAAGGGAGTGAGAAAGAGAGGGAGAGAAACATCGATGTTAGAAACATTGATTGTTTGCCTCTCATACGTGCCCGGACCAGGGACAGAACCCCCAACCCAGGCGGGTGCCCCAGCTGGAGTTGAACCAGTGAACTTTCACTTTGCTGAATGATGCCCAACAGACTGAGCCACACTGATAAAGTCAACGCACATATTTAATACAAATGATTTGATGTAACAGTTAATGGGAGTTAACTAATTGGAAAGTTTCTCCTAAAACACATTTGCCTTCATTAATAAAGGAACATTCTAAGCACCAACCCAAGGGCTGGTAGCCTGGCAGCTGGCTATTCAAAAGAACAGGAAGTGAGCTAGGAGCACTGGTTCCTTTCACTTCTTCGAAACTCACAACCAAGAAGTAGTAAAATTTTCTAAAACATGACAAGACATGGCTTCCCTTAATGTTGATCTTATTCACTCCATAGGTGGCACAGGAGTCCAAGGCAACTCTGTTCTGCTACCTTCCTCCCTCTGGAACCACCCAAAGGATGGGGGGGGGTGTTAGGGGAAAATCTAGGGACAACGGTCAAAATGACCATTTCCGTCAATAGGGAAATCTTTTAATTAATCAAATGCCTGCCTTAACTCTCCACTTACGTTTCTCAGTATGCAACAAAACAAAGTGTCATTATTTGCACAACCAAGATATTTCATAGCATTATCAGGCAGCTTCGATAAAACTTCCAAATATACAACGCGACTCCTACAGGCTGAATATGTTGAAGTCCTAATACCCGCTACCTCAGAATGTGACTGTATTTGGAGAGAGGGTTTTTAAGGAGGTAATTAACATGGGCTCTAATCCAGTACGACCAGTGCATTTATAAGAAGAAGAGGACAAGAGACACACAGATAGGGAAGATCACATGAAGACCCATGAGAAGACAGCCACCTATGAGACAAGGGGAGAGGCCTCAGAAAAAACAACCCTGCTAACACCTCCATCTTGGACTTCAGACCTCCAGGACTATGGGAAAATAAATAACCTGTTGTTTAAGCCCCACAGTCTGTGGCAGCTTGTGATGGCAGGCCCAGCCGCCTCACGCACCATCCGCTCACTTTTAGCCAAGACAATGACATGAGGGCTCGGTTGCTTCACAGAGTTCTAGAGGAGGAAACCCCATATGATCCCCCGGTGCACGCTTCTTAAAGACCGGCCCATTTCTGTGCTCACATAGATGATTTTCATAGTCACCGAGTTGATTTGATGAAGGTAGAAAACCCATTCGGCGGTACTGCCTCACTGTTCTCCTGGTTTTCGGCTTGGGAAGGATAGACTGGTGTGGTTTCCGAGCAATTAAGCTCTGAGTTTCCCTCTTCTAACGATGTTCCCTGAAGACTCGAATGCAAACAAATTCTAGGTATGTGCTTATCCATTAAAAGTTCTCTAACTTAGAGGAACTCTAAGATGAAGTTCAGTTTTATCTCTCAGCGTGGCTTTTCCATCTGACACCCATGCGAGGACATTCAGGGTTCAAGAGCATATGTGTCTATCTTATTCCAGGCAAGCACATCGCTTTCATTCTGGGCTTCGTCTTCTCATTCCACCGACTGCATAGGCAAAGAGCTGAGAAAATGCCTTTTCTCCATTCCTCCAGAGGAAAGAAATTAATTTTCTCATCACGTAAATAGACCAGGTTTATGGTTTTCTGACTTCTGAGTCACAGATTAGAAAACAGACTAAGGATGTTATAATCAGTTATGATTATAGTTGTTGTTTAGATGTTTAGGAAATGGCATTTAATTTTATCATTTATCTACTTTAAGCAAGGAAAATCAGAAATTATATTTGTAATAATATGATATTTACCTCAGCAGAGTTTATTAGAATGGCATTCAACAAATTCTGTGCAGTAATTGCAATTAAATTACCTCCAATTGCAATCAAGGGCAAGAAACATTTTCTCAGATTTCAGCATCCTGGTGGCAGGTGTCTTCAACGCTGGACTATTCCATGGATTTTAAAGATGCATTAGATTAAATCATCAGTTACAGCCAGAAGTTTATTTCATCTTCCTTTGCTGAGTGAACATCACCAGCATACCCTAGGATGAGGTCTTTTGTTTTCCTGCTTACTTTATGGGATGTGGTGTTTGTCATTAGCATGTTGTATCTTAAATACTTTGTTCAGCTTTTAGCATGTTACAAAGGGAAAAAAGAAGCCTATACTCCATTAAGGAATCCATTTCTAGAAAACACCACCATGGCATCAAAGAAATTTGCTACACTTGTTTGGATAAGTTCTAACTACAATGCGGTGACCTTTTCTGACGAGAAGTCAGAAAACGTTGATAGTTATAAACATTGATAGTTATTAAACAAAAGCAGACAGTGAGGGGTCTCTGGTCTACTGAGGGAGTGATATCCTCTTTGTGTGTTTTTGTTTATTACTGACCATAGAATAAGTGGTTCAATTCTTCTCCAAATGTCACGGAGTGGATACATACTTATTCCCAGGAAGATAAATCTGCACCTTGTTTAGCTCTAGGTATAATGTATCTGTTGAGAATTAAAAATATGTTGACACTCTTTGGGGAGAAACAAGGAAAGAGTGTTTACGGTGACTTTTAGCCTCATATTTCCTTTTGCCAGTTGCCAACCAGGTCATTCTTTCACGGCCTCAACTGGCTAGGATTGAAAGCTTGTATACATATGCCTTTCCTAAATTAACAGCTCTTACTCTCACTTTTTCCAGCATTTTTTCCTTAATGTGCATCAATCAAGGCTCTCCTTGTCACTGGTTGCTTTCTGGCAAAAGCTATTGCCATCTGGCCTCACTTCAACTTGTAAAGGGTGGTTTCAAAGTCCATAAAGTACTAAAATCTTCAGAAAAAAAAAAGAGAGAGATTAATGTTAGAGTTTTTCCTACTGTCTTGTGTAGCAGCCGCCGTGAGGAAATTTATGACTGTGACAGCTTCTACTGTGTTGAAAGGAATCCACACATGAGTCTTAACTTTACATGATGCCAGACACTAGCATTAATCAAAATTTGATAGTCTGTTATCAACACAGCAAGTATATCACCAAGATGATAAACAAGTTAAAAATAAGCCACGATCTCTATGACCTTGGGTAAGTCACTTTTCTTACATAAACCTCTATTTCTTAACCTCTCTAAAAGTTCAACTCCAGCATAGAAAGCCAAGATTCTATGACTTGAAGAAGGAATCTTAAATTTCTATATATAAACATCAACACTGGTATTTGAATTCTGGAATCTGTCTTCTCTTTCCTTGGTAGGAAGGAGGTGCCAGTAGATCTGATCAAAATTAGTCACTGCCTGGAAACAAAGAAGCAACCACATGTGGAGCAGGGGCTGCCCTGCCAGAATTCTTAAACTGAGACTTTATAACCAAAGGCACCCCTTGGAATGGTTTAATGTACATACCATATGCATAAGCATATAACCAAAATTTACCAAGCATTCAAATTAAGCATATACAACTCATTACAAATCTCTTACACAACCATATCTACAAATAAACTATGCATATGTGAGTTTCATTTAGATTATTCATACTCCTCCCCAACTCAGAATTAGAAACAGAGTGGATATGCGTCTTTGTTCATCTCTGTGCTGTGCTCACAGGAGTCCAGCTCAGATGAATGTCAGGCGCAGTCACTGAAGGCTTCTTCCTGCTTTAAGACATAAGCAAAATCCTTCTTTCCTCAAGCCAGTTAACAAACATGTGAGTTTAAAAAAAAACACAAATAGCAATAAAGTGGATCCAACCTGCCGTTTATAAAAATGTGTGTCATGGAAGACACACAATAGTTATATTTGGGAAATACAAGTAATGTGTGTCATGGAAGACACACAACAGTTATATCTGAGAAACACAAATAATTCTCAGAGACCCAAATTACCAAATAACTTAGAATAGCCTGAACCAATGCTGTGCATTGTGCAACACCTTTTCTAGACACTGGCTTTCCTTATAACAAACACGTTCTTCATTCCTTAGTTCCCACCCACAGTGGAAAAGGCTAGAGGTACACCTCAGAGATTGCAGGTTTCGTTCCAGACCACCACAATAAAGCGAGTATCTTAATTAAGTAAGTCATAATCTTATCACTGGTCTTGCCTTCAGTTTGAAAACAAAAGGTATACCTATGCTTAGTTTCTTCTCAGAAACCTCCGTGTGGCCTTTGGTGGGAAGAGCTATGAAAAAAAAAACAATATCCCCACCCAAGGAAATAAATTCTCCGACACTAGCACTTCTTGGTAACAGTTCCTTCTAACGAGTTCTTTAAAGCCTGAATATTGAGAATCAGTGTGGCAAAGGCTGCCAGTCCCCTACCCAAATGTGACACAACTCATCCGGGTTGTCACCTGCAGCTTCATAGTCCGTTCTGGACAGTTTCTTACCTCAAGCGCCTGAGCCCACCTGTCTGAGCATTTAATTATCTGACCAAAGGAGAGAGCACAGGGCAGGTTGGAATTGTCAGAAGTTAACACCTAGTTTAAATCTGCAGAGACTGTGAGATAAATACTCCAACCTTCACACCTCATTATTGGATAATTCTGAAGTGTTTGCTCGTCACTCTTTCAGAAGACCCTCCTAGGATTGGATCTGTTCCACATAGCAGTAGCCCCAATAATTAACATATTCTTTTTAAATTTTCCCCTCTTCCATGTCTCACTTCCCAGCGCTCTCTCTCTCCTCCCTTAGCTCATCTCATCTTTTTCTGAGATGTACTGTGGGGTAACTGAAAATAAGCAAAGATTAAAAACTAAAACTCTAATTGATGATGGAATTATCAGAATTCAAGCCAGGGGGAGTGAAAGAGAAGAAGAGGTCTGTTCCAGAGATCCGGCTGCCCAGTTAGGACAGGTGAAACTGGCTTTGGCAGTTCGTGTTCCAGTATGAAACTGGTCAAAAACGCAGGGCACCAGTACGTGAAAGCCATGGACCTTCCTACCACTTCATCTGGTGATCAAGGATCAAGGCTGAGGGACATGAAGTGACTCCAGGAGCGATTTGGTCAACCAGAGGCCAGAGTGTCAGTTCTGAGCAGGGCAACTAGGCAGGAAAGACCTGGAGCCAGGAGCTAATTTCGGCAAATGAGTTTTAGACAGGCTTAAAGCCCGCATATTATAAGCTAATGACACGTCTATGGAATTACAGTAAAGTCTTAGTTGAAAGTGGGGTCATGAAACTGGGTTTTTCCCAGAAAGTCAAGTTGCTCCAGGAACACTGTCTGATTTTACTTTTTCAAGGATATAAAGCCAAGCTTCGTGGTCGTCTCTCTACCAAATGGGGCACGGTGACTTCTGGGTTCAGGTGCTAGATCTAGAATCGAGATCTCCTGATTTCCTGAGGAAGGCATGTTGTTAACGTATCAGTAAACATCTCAGTGCTTTAAAATGAAAACACACACATCTGTCACATCTTAGGTACCTAGGTACATATTTGATGATTGAATGAAATGAAATGAACAAAAAACAAGTCCACTAGTGTTCTTTTTTCAAATCTTCTCATTCACATTTTTAAAAATCTAGTTCATACTGCTAAATGTTTCTTATGTTTCTGTTATTGTTGAGTTTCAAAAATAATAAAATGAAGATCCTAATTCCACAAGAATGGAATCAACACATCCACTCTGCCCATTACATCATGAATTTATTCCATCTTCCCAAGACTTGCATTCTTTCTATTGAGTTTGATGTGCCAGGTTCCAAAATTGGGAATTGCATCAAGACAAATATTTTTTAAATAAAGTAACTATTGTTGGTTTCAAGTATGATTGTCTCAAATATAAACAACTACACAAATTTGAAACATGTTGGATGAAATAGTAGAAGGAAAAACAGAGGAAAAAGAAAAGTAAAAATAGAAGCCATACACATAAGGATGTAGTGTAGGAAGCAGAGGGCTTATTCTGAAATTATATGAAGCCAGTGAAAAAGATACTATTTGGAACATAGAATTGTGCAATTTTAGTCAATATAACAGGCAATCAAAATGTTTCAGGGGGGCTTAAATGTTTGGAACATGAGGACAAGTGTTGGCCCATCCAATACCTTAGAGAAAAGAAAATTATGGGAAAATTTTTCCAAGGATATATGCACGAGCCAAATTCTTCACTCGCATACTTGTATATGGGACCTAATTCTGCACTTGGATATTTGCGGCCACTCTGCATGCTGCATACTGAGTGTTTGTATGAAACAGGAGTTAAGCATATGGCCAACTTGAGCTTGCATGGCAACGTAGCTTCTGTTAGCATTAAACTGCTCATTAGTATGCAATGGAACTTTTTAAAGGAAAACAACATTAATGACTTTAAGCCATTTGTAAGCCATTTTAAAAGTTGGAATTCAAAATAAGATTAAACGACATAAAGCAAATATGGGCGCAATCCACCACCCCCATCCATCAAGCTCCTCTCCCAGAGCAGATGATGCAGCCAAATCTAAGAAAGTATAAACCCATTAGCAGCCGGGAATGCATTTCTGAGAGGCAAACCGGCGGGAGACCTAAGGACTCATCACTTTACATCATCGGTGTCTTTCAGATGCACAGAGAGAGAGGATCTCCCTGGGTGGGCTAGCCGCACCTCTCTGCACCTCCATTAGAAAAACACCTCCCTCCTATGCTGGGAATCATGTTATCTTTCTCATGTTTACCAGGCCACTATCTTCAAACTACAGAACAGAGAAACAAGCTCTTGTTTTATAGCTTGAAAGGCTTTGAAAAGAAAGCAAATTACTTCTGTGAACAGAATGGGGGCAGTCACTGTATTTTCAATATTACAGCTTCTTAAATGGATGGATGCGGTATTTCAAGTTACTACACACCCATGGTCTCCTTCTTCTTCTTCACTTGTTTAGTGTACTTGACATTAATCTATAAACATACACATTATCTGCTTGTGGGAGTTCCTTGGATCTTCCAGGTCTCTTCTTTCTTGGTAAAAAAAAAAAAATTGATTTGACAACTATGTAGCATGCAACAACTGCCGAGAGGAAAAAGGGAAAGCAATTAGCTTTAACCCAAGTTTATTTGGGGTGGTATGGAACATAATGATAAAAGACAAGATGTTGGGAGTGAGAGAGAGAGAGAGAGAGAGGTATGTTAGACTTGCATGAAAAAAAACAAACACTAGAGAGACAACTGAAACATATTAAGGATCAAGGGTCTTTACCTGTCTTCTTAAAAAAAAAAAATGAAAAGAACATGATTCCATTCAACAGACACATACCCCACACACACTGTAGCAAGGGAATCATTTCATTTGGCTGAACCAAGTGGTCTGACTATAAATGGACAGACTGTGAAATCAGAACAGAAGTTTAGGTCAAGGTGCTTACTGAAGAGCAGACAGGGGAAAGACAATTGTCCATTGGAGAACAATAAAACAAAACTCCCTGAACTCCAGAAACTAAAGAAGGCTGGCATACATACTGAGAACATGGTCAACACAGCCATGGCCAGAGGGGGAAGGTTACCCAAGGAGCACTCTCTGCTGCTGCACAAGCCACAGAAAAGCTAGATTATTTACTCAAGAGAAGGAGTTTAAGAGGGTCCACAGGAAAGGCAGTGGGAACAAAGAAACGCAGTCATCGAACATGCCAAGGGAAATAAGCGGTAGCAACAACATTTTAAAACCTTAATTTATGGGGAAAAGAAAAAGTTTATCAGTCTCAGCCAAGAAAAATAATAGCTCTGCATATCTCCAGCTATTGCATTTTTGCATTCTCAAATACATGTCTGTGGTCTGTGATTCCCAAGTCCTTTTGTGAGCATGAAAACCGACCTCCTGAAACTTCTCACTGAGCCAGTTTTCCCCTCCCAACACGGGGAGGAGGTATTTCCTACCCTGACTCAGCTGGTGCACTGCCTGGGAGGGCCTCAAAACCCTCTGGGAACGCAGGGGCTTCTTCCTGATTGCAAATAGACATGTCCTCTGGACTTTCAGGACGGGAAGGGAGTGAACTGTTTGTCTGTCCATAGGCCTTTCTCATAACAGGGGAACCTGAAAATAAAATGAAGAAAACTCCAAAGAGTATGCTTCAACTTTGTCTGAAGGCTTTCATTTCATTTATTAATAATAAAAAAATAGACTCGGCAAATTTGATTACATGTTAACAACTACTAGTGCTGGGTGGTGAGAACACAGGTGTTTTTGCAAATTATTATACCTTTTATTTTTCCTAAATACTTAGTATTTTTATAGAAAAATGAGTGAAAAATAAAGTCAGATTAATGGGAGATTATATAGTGCAAAGTTTAACAAAGAATGTCTGTTGTCGATGCAACAAGAATCGCAAAATTGCCCTGGCTGGTGTGGCTCAGTGGATTGAGCACCGGCCTGTGAACCAAAAGGCCGCCGGTTCAATTCCCAGTTGGGGCACATGCTTGGGTTGCAGGCCAGGTCCCCAGCTGGGGACTCATGAGAAGCAACCACACACTGATGTTTCTCTCTCTCTCTTTCTCTCTCCCTTCCCCTCTCTTGAAAAATAAATAAAATCTTTTTTAAAAAAATATCGCAAAATTCAGGAGGGCGGAAATGCACAGAATTTCAGAATTGCCTGTTCTATAACACCAATGAGTTTCTGCCCCAGCTATAAATCACCAGCATGTGGGAGCAGTTTGGATAAAAATACTGCTCCTGTTCAGGGTTCCCTCCAGACCGAGTAAAAGTGGGAATCAATGACTGTAGGGCCCAGACATCTGTATTTTTTAAATGCGTCTCTGATGGTTCAAATGTGTAGCCAGCATTAAGAGCAACGCATATTTCTTGGGACATTATCCTCTGCTCACTTGGCATGAAATAGAAAGAGTGTGACAGCAGAGAGAGCACCAGACTGTAAACCAGGGCACCCAGGGTCTAGACCCAAACTTATCACAGAGAAACCTTAAGCAATTCATTTAATGTCTTTGGAATCCACTTCCCTTTTCTGGAATATGAAAACATTCATCTTTTCCTCATTCTAAGTTTCTGTTTATTAAACATAAGAAGAAAACAATTTTGCATCACTGTGTTAATTGGAAATGTTTTCTGTAACAGTATTTTCAATAGGATAATAGAGTATACACTCCTTATTTGTATTTGTGTTCCTTAATTGATCAACAACTCCTGCATATGGCTACTTCCAGAGAAGCTTTTTAAGCCACTATTGGAAATGGGGACAATGGAGGCAGGGAGAAGGCTTGCAACCAGACCAACAATGTGGGTTCCAAGTGGGTGATGGCAGACAACTAGATTGCTACCAAACCCACCTGGGATCACAAAAAACTGTCCCTTCTGTTCTGGCAAAAGCAAGTAAGGTATTTGTCCTCCAAGCCCTAGAGACCTGGGCAGAGTATCACAAACAGGAACTGAGCATCAGGGAATATGACAAGAACTTGGATACCTGACCCAGGCTACATGGTAGGACCCAAGGATAAGGCCGAGAGCAGCCCAGTGACAAGCCCGGCATCCCAGACATGGAGCAGCGCTGGTACAAAGGGTGACTGGCTGCTGATTTACCCGGATGTAGATTGGGGACCCCTAAGTCGCCCTTTAAGGTGAGTACAGGAGACTGGGGCTTAGCTGGCATGGGTTAAGAGGTCTCTCCTATGGAGATGGGAAGATAGAAATAACAAACAACTAGGGTATTACAAAAAGCAACTTAGAATTAACTTTAGTGAGTTTTCCTATTTTTAGAAAAAATGAGGAGAAAAATTAAGATCAAGTCAACATATAGAAAAGGTGTCTATAATTTCATGTGTAAGAGTACCATTTATAAACACTGAAAAAAAGATGGAGATAGAGAACATGAAAAAGCCAAATGATTGAAAAGAGAAAAATGTATGGAAAAAAAATCACAGGAAGGGAGATAAAAATGCAAAGAAAAAGAGGAAGAGAGAGGAGTGAGTATTTCCCTCACATACAACTTCTTGTCCCTGAAACATCACTCTACCCCTTCAAAATGTCTCCCTCTGGCTTCTGTTTTAAGACTTTTGTTTCTACCTTCCATAGTGGATGGACAAAACAAGACCTCTTTGGGCTGTATCTTCTGGAATTTCCCTTCTTGTTACCCTTCCCCACCACAGTGCCACTCAGTAATATTGGCCTCAAACTTCTAAAGCCAGTTTTGACGCTTTCAAGCCACTTGTCCTTCTACTTCACTCTTCCCACCTTCCCTCCAACCACTTATAACCTCCTCATCTATTTGGCTGTTGAAGGACCTCTCAAGTTACCTAGGTTTCGCCCAGCCTCAGTGCTCCGGGAGGGTCTGGGCTCTTCATTGCAGCCCTGCCAATGGCCCTCTCTCCATCACAACCACCTTGGAAGATGTCTCTGTTACAGAAAATGAACCTAACTGTTTGGGAAAGCGATTGTAGGACTGCCCACAGCACACACTAGATGTAAAAAGGACATTTCCTCTGACCTACCATTTAGAAACAATCTCCTACAGATTATTTTATGATCACATTGTTTAATTACATAGGATAAATTTTGCAATAAATCACTGTCTTTTGCATTGGTAAGGGACACAATGGCTCTGGCTTTGAGAGCAATGCTTACGGTTTTCAAGAGTAAGATATATTATGAAAACCCTGCTTACGCTTCCAAAATAGGATGGCTGTGAGACAGAGCAAGGACTTTTAGGTCACGGACAGCGTCAACCTCTCCTCATCTATCAATATTGGATATAGATAGAGAACTGAAGGGGGTGGAGTGGGCATTTTTTCCATGACCCTTGGTCTTTATAATAGCTTATAAAGCCCTTGACTTTGGTCCAGCATCTTAGCATGTCCCAGTAATTCTTTTGTGAAGCCTGGAATCAACTATATCAAGGTCAGAAAGATTATACAATCTCAAAATTTATTATTTATTCATATTTAATGTTATTTAATGAGTTTGAATAGTATGGGTGGGTATGTGTGTTTGTTCCATGGGGATCATCTGAAAACACTTAAACTTTTTATTTTAGTTATTAGAGGAAAAAATCCAACTGTGTAAGGCTATTCACTATAAACTATTTTCCTGGAACGTAAACCTGAAGTTTGACAGAGACCCCTTTTACCCTGATTAATGGTGCTGTCCCCCTTTCACCCTTCTCTGTGAGCAAATCATCCTTCTTCAAGGGAACACTGAAATTTGCCCAAGTTTAGATGGTGTTTTTACTGACCTTTCCTTTGTAGGGGTTAAGTGTGCTAACCTTTAAGCTCAAGTCCTTTCTCACCAGAACAGGAGTTTTCTCTTACAGAAGAGAGAAAGCACCCTTTCCTTACTAACTTTAATCATAACTCCCCCCAAAAAAGATGTGTGTTTTCATTCTGCACCTCCATGATGGCTTACCTCTAGAATTTTATGATATGAAACTAAAATAAAATTGATATTAGAGAAGTCCACAGATATGTCATTTTAGAAAAACTTGAAAAAGACCAAATAGAAATGAACTGCATTTAAGTCCAGATTTGAAATTCCCTAATCCTAAAAACTTCCTGGCATTCCACACAATCTAGAAGACGTAAAGAAAAAGATTAAAATATCAACAGAAATATATATACATACATATGTGGATAGATAGATGGGAAGATAGACGTTAGATAGGTACATAGCTATATAGTACAAAAAGGCAAGGGTAAACAGAAAAAGATAAGGTTGCCATCATGGACTTTGGACTTGAAAAATTAATAAAAAACAATGAACACCCAATAGGAAAATTAACAAATACTATCAATGGGTAGTTCACAGAAAATTAAATACAAATAGCTAATAGATATATAGAAAGATGCTTCATTTCACATATAATTAAATATATAACTTATAACAATAGGATTCTTTTATTTTCTCAATTATAAAATGAAATTTTTTTTAATTTAAAAGTTTAATTAAAATTTACTGCATCTGACGGTGATGTGGAATCAGGCTTTCCTGTCTATTTTTGGTGAACATATAAAATAGTGCAACTTTTTTTTGACAATTAGACAACAGCTATCAAAATTTTAAATATACACGCATTTGACTCAACAAACCCGATGCGTACCATCTCCTTAATAAATAAATAAATGCATGCACAACAAAAAACTAGAAACAACATTAATTTGCACCAAGAAGTTATGCTAGCTCCGTGCAGTAGAATACTGAGCAGCTGTCAGAGAATGAATTGGGTTTATATATGTTGTTTTATAAGAATCTCTCTAGGTCAAGGTGCAAGAAATATATAGGCTATAACATCATTTGTGTAAACAAAGAAAAGAACAAGTATAGAGAGAAGTTTAAGTAGATGCATAAATATAGTTGTATATATTCACCTGCATAAACCTTTTCTGGAAGAACAGGCTAGAAACAGTTAAAAGGGTTACAGGGCTCCTTCCAACTAAGCTACTGTTTTTCTTCTGCACTTAGCGAGCTTCAAGTAAAAGGCTTTCCTTGGTTTTTCTAGGTGAATTTGTCATTTCATGAGCCCAGAGATGGAGGAAAGATAACTAGAAAACCCACACACACTTTTGTCATTTCTGCTCTTTGACTAGAGGGAAACCATTGTAGTTTACACAAGGTGTCTTTCTATCCTGTTTAAGGATCATTTCCATTGTGATCAACTCGTTATAGGCCATGAAGACCCCATATATCAGTGTCACTAAGCCTCAGGTGCTCTAGCAGCTACTGTCAGGGTGGGACAAAAAGGCTCCCACCGTGACACAGAGCGTGACAGTGCAGAAGAAGCAGTGAGTGGTGCTACCCGCCATCAGAGACATAGCCTTGCCAGGCCTGCACAGAGACACAGAGCCATAAGGAGGGCCTGTCCCTAGGTGCAATTACTCTGTAATATACATCATTTTGAAATACCAGCCTCTGAGATAGAAACCAAACAGACCAGAGAAGTTCCATTTTATATACATCCCAAATCTTTTTCTACCAAAGTGAATGATTTCCTTTGTCCTAACTGATTACTCTTTTCATTCATTTGTTTCCTCTTTGTCCCATTTCCCTCACCCCACAACCCCCTTCTAAGGTTGGTTGTTTTTGCCTGTGTGAGCGAATGATGTTTCACAGGTGTGTGGATGAATTAATACATTTCCAAATACAGCACTTTATGTGGTTGCTATGCCCATTTTATTGAGGAAAAGGCAGGTTTACATTGTGCTACATCTATATTTTCAGACCTAGGCTTTATTAATTTCCCATTCAGTAGTGTGGGAAAATAATAACTACCGTTGCATGTATTTTAATTTATGCACTACAAAAACACCAATGGACAAAAAGTTCGCTGAACTGGAATGGTGATGACTGAATCAAAAATTTTTCTAAGATTGTTTTCCAAAAAGCTTACAGAGAAACATTCCTAAGAGGACTGAGAATTTTGCACAGCATTGATTTCACTGCACAAGTCTATTTTGGGTGCACACTGTCAACAAATCTCAGTGGCTAGTTTATTTCAAATGCACAGTTAGCATACTTCACATACTACGAAATAGTGCCAAGAGAAATCCTAACCATGTCCACGGCCTCAGGTCTTGCTCTACAGGAGGACACGGAGAAGTCAAATTAGAATGCGGATTGTAGGGGGTGAGCACACGATTCTGAAGGTCTGGAGTCCTGGCTCTAATCTCAACCTCGCCTTTACCTGTCTGGGAGACCTCGGACAAGCCACCTAAACATCCCAGCCTCATCTGGACAGTAACGGAAATGGGTTTGGTGATTTTTGAGCACCCTCCCGGCTTCCAGGCTTCTGAAGGTGGGCAGGAATATTTTTATTAAAATTCCATTTTCCAATAAAACCTTTTTTTCAAGGCACCTGAATGATGACTATTTCCTCAGTTTCTGGATTCCCTTAACAAAAGGAAGGGGCCTGTGTCATGAGTGTCTCACCCCTGTCTAGAAATACAAGAAACTGTGCTATCAATATGTGTCTCTCGATTGCTATATCTATGTCTATCCAAAATCCACCCATCCGTTCACCCATCTACCAGCTCTCCATCTACCATCTGTGATCATAAATGTATGATGAGATGCATTTGGATAGCTTTAGCCTTAGGACTCTCAGGAGGGACCAGAGGTAGGTTAGATTTCACACCAGGGAAGGTGAAGCCTTGGCTCAGTGGCCTTCACATTGCAGGGTGTCAATTCTGACCTTTCAGCTCTTCTTGGGTACCCACCCATGCCTGAAGCCAATGATAGCTCCCACATGCCCCCTGTATGTGTTTGCTGGTTGTGACACACACTGTATTTACCTGATTTATTTCCCAACCAGAATCACACCAGCATATCTTTTACCTTGTTTCAGGAGCAAGGTGGTATACACCACTCAGACAGAAACACTCACACACAATATGTTTTTACGTTATAGCTCATCATACCCCAAATCTTGAGCATCATGATGCAAAACAAAATTATTTCCTGGAAAATGTCATCTTTCTCCATTTGTCATTTCATCCAATGTTCTCACTGTTATAGCTGAATTCAGACCAGAACTCAAATCGGGGGAGGGTGAATGCCTTCAATTCTTTAAATCAACACATCCACATCTCCTTTTCGTGGGAAAGAGCAGGTGCTTTGGAGTCAAGCAGAACTAAGTTAGAATCCTCACTTTGGCATTTGCTGGCTATGGGAACTGGGGTAGCTACCCAACCCCTGCCAGCCTCTGTTTTCTCATCTGTAAAGCAGTAAAAATAAATCTGTTATATGCTTAAATAAGATACTTCAGGTAAAGAGCTTCAACCAATCCTCAATAAATATTAGGTATTCTTATTACCATTTTTGTTCCATGTTAATTTTTAGCATTTTTGTCTCATCACAAACTGCAGCATTTGCTACTGGGCCCTTCCCCTGCCTCCATGCTTCTTCTGCTTTGATGCACTTTGGTCTGATTTCCAGCTTTCCATAGCCACCCATGCCTGCGTGGCCCACCCATACAACAGGACAGAAGTGACGGCAGGCAATCCTCAGCAAGAACAGAAGGGGGTTGGTGCAAAAATACCTCGGTTTCCTCACTCTTTGGGTAGGATATCTCTGAGGTATATATTCTACCCACACTGGCTCCCAGAATTGCCCCAGTGGGATGAAGAGCCAAAGGCCAAGAGTAGTTACTAACCCGCCCTTCGTTGTCTGCCTTTCCTTCCTCGCTGTCTTCCTCATTCACCTCTCAAAGCAATCAGTTCCACTGACTCCTTGGCTTAGGCAAAGGCTGTTTCTGAGGGAACCCAAACTAAGGTACAAACCAATGGCACCACATGGGACAGAACTATGTTGTATGATTTTGGAAATCTCAGTTACTGAGTCACAGTGAGAATTCGGCAGGTCGGCGGGGATGGGAAGGTTGGCAAGCACTGAACCCAGCATTTAAGGTTTGGGTTTGGCCGGGTCTGTCATTTACTAGCTGATGGAAATAGGCAACTCTTGTGACTGGTATCAGTTTATCCTGCTCAATTTAAAATGAGGATAAAATGGCTGTTGTCCTGCAAAGGGGCATTGTGAGAGGACAATGAGAAGATAATCTTTGAAGTACTGGCCACCGTACTTATTCAGTGAGAGTTCATGGGGATTGAATGAAGAAGTGAATGACATGAAGGAGGGAATGAAATGTAAAAATTCTAAAATGATACCAAAAATAAGGTCTTCTAATATCTTTGTGGGAAAGAAAACCTTCTTACTCTGCTCTTGGTTCCTACACGATTGCCAACTTTCTCTCCATCATCTGTTCTCTAACCAAAAAGAAACTACTATGTTTTCTCAGCAGGAGCCAAGGTCAAACACCAGCTACATCACGCCACAGCAAGCATCCAAGTGAAAAAGGTGAGTTCTGCTCACTTTGGATCCTAAAAATTCAAATGTTTGACACCTTGTAGACAAACTGCTTGACTATTTGAAATTATTAGTTTTTATGTAGATGTTTGGCATTATGAAACAGGTAATAAGTGTGAATTTGTTTCCCTACACCCAGATGTCAGGTGTAGCACAACTTTTTACAATCCATGGCGGAGTGGAGGCTACATCGACTGTATTCATCTCTCTGGGCCAATTTAGCGGCAGTGACATTTGGGGGGCCCGCCAAGGTTAAAGCACTCGAAGTCCTGTTCTTCAGCTTCCATGAACCCTTAGCAGAGCTGCTACTTCCCAGAGCACCATGTTACAGTAGGACTCAGATGCCAACCTTCAGAGAACCCACAAGCCTCTCCTGTTGGTCCTTCCCTCTCCTTTGAACAATCTAAATGTAAGTGTCCATTCTCTTGGGGTAAAATAGCTTCTTTTTTTAATAACCTTTTTAAAAGAGTTTATTTATTTATTTTTAGAGAGGAGAAAGGAGAGAGAAAGATAGGGAAAAAACATCAATATACGGTTGCCTCTCATGTGCCCCCTACTGGGCGCCTGGCCCACAACCCAGGCATGTGCCCAAGACTGGGAATCAAACCGGCAAAACTTTGGTTCACAGGCCGGGGCTCGATCCACTGAGCCACACCAGCCAGGGTTTTTTCTTTCATCTGACAAAGTCATGGCTATTTTCTTGACTCAGAAAAAGGGGGAAATGCCTCTCTTTGGTCAACAATGAACCAGTAGGGAAAAGCTAGCAAGAGGTTCACTTTTCCATCAGAAAATCCTTCCCTATGTACATAGCTCAGCTTATTACATCATAACTCCACCTATCCCTGCCAAATGGTGACGGTAGACAGGATGGAGACAGATGCTGATGTTTGCTGCAAAAAATTAAGTCATGGGAAGCAAAGCGCACTGAGAGGTGCTTTGCATTTATCCAGCTTATTTACTGGGATACCGAACATGGCTCATGGTTGCAACAGACTGTTTACGGTAAGCAGAAAACAGTATCCAAATCATCAAAAGGCCGGAAGATCCAACTTAGACAATAAACAAAAACCAGAGAAATATAAAGACTTGGCAACTGGAACCACAACAAAATTCTTGCAGCAAGAACTGTCTGGTCTATACAATACCCCACGGAGGCGACAATTACTCCTAAGCTTCCCACATCTTTGCGTCTCTCCCTCTGAGCCAAACTTCCCAGAGAAAAGGACTAATTGGCCGAATCCAGGCCATTTGTCTTCCTTTTGCTCCATTGCCACTGAGAAAGGTACGCAGACCCTTCCCAGACAAACTGGCCCCAATGAGGAACTTCACCCAAATGATGAGGGGGTGTCAATGTAAAAAGAGAAGTTAAATGATGGACAAAAGTCTGTCATTGACACCAATTATTGATCTTTGGTGGGTCTCTTCCTTTCTCTGTCCAATTTCATCATCTGTAGATGAGAAGGTTGGACTCAATAATACTTAAGACCGCTTTCAGCCCTCAATGATTCTACCACCTACTACCCTACTTCTTCCTCTGACAGGTGGCTATACCTATGAGGGCCAGCATTAGAGAGAGCTTATGGATGGGGAGCATCTAACCAGAGGTGAGAGCACTATAAATGTCGAGTAGGATTAAGTGTATCATAAAGAAAAAAATGCTCTGACATTCCATTGTCATTTCTCCCTCCTTATCTGTATGTTCTCAAGTTATCATTTATTTTATTCTATCACAAGGAAAAGTGCATTTCCTCCTCCCTTTGAGATGGGGTTCTCCATGCTGATTCTGTTCTTAGGTCTTTCTTAGACACAAAACTTTTGTTTCTCTGGACTAAAATCATCTTTTGGAACTTTTCACCAAATTCTTCTCTTTACAGCCTTACGCATGGAATCACCCACCTAACCAAACCTAGAAAGTTCACAATTTATTTATTAAACTACAGTATAATTATTCCCAGCTGTCCATATACTTTCTCCTATAAAGAGCTAAAATGATTGTTTCATATAGATCATTTCAGCTATTTTAAGCTTATATTCTTTCAAGCATGTCTTTTTATTGTTTGTTTATTTTATTTCTTTTTTATTCTGGATAAAAACTGCTTTGTCATTACCAATGACTAAAAGTAACCAATTTTGATTGTTTCTATTTTTTACCAAAGGCGTCAGTTAATTTTCTGCACTTATTTTCCATTCAGCCCTCTCCAGCTCCCTGTCAGTTCCCTTAGAAAACAGGACAGTTGTTCTGTAATGATTTGTTTCTCCCTCTAATCTTTGCAGGGATGTCCTGGCATTCTCCAGTGTGTTGTGCACATATTATTTTTGTAAAGTCCCACATTCTTCTTTTGCAGTTCTCTGAGTTTTAATTATGGTGTCTTAAAAGATTCTTCAGATGCTTTCATGCCCATGAATTGTACACTTCTTATTGCACCTTATTCACGAGATTTCGTAATTCCCCAAATCTCACTTTCTTGAAATTGGATACATTTGTATAGCTGCATTGTTAGAACCTACATCTTATTACTCTCAATGCGAGTCATCTGTGGACATTAAAAGCCTTTTCCTTGCCTGTCGGTTATCTTCAAAGAATTACTGTTTCTTAGTTCCCCCTCTACTCTACTACGAAAAAGTGTACACATCATTTCTTTCCAGCAATTTAGACTCTAAAGGTAATTCAAATTCTATCATCATTAAATGGAAATGATTTTTATTTATAATCAAAATGCTATATCAATTCTCAGCCTTCAGGTTATCCCTCAGTAGAGTAAACACTTTTGTTAGAAGGATCAGGCCTGAATTACCTAGGGCAGTGCCAAACATTGTTTTCAACCTTCAGCGATCAATTTCTTAATGAGATACATCTTATCTAGAAAGAGGGAAATATTGCCTATGATCCCAATCTCTGAATCAATTGAAAGGAATGACAAAAAATGCTAAGGTTCCAGACAAGTTAAAAATATGCATATTAAATGTACAAACACCTACCTTTTTAAAAGCAAGTCACAGATAAGTACAGAATTTGAACGTGGAAGAACGGAGTTGAAAACCACTTCCTGGAACCAACTTAGTTCTTGGAATTCTTTTGGCTCAAATATAGGGTTATTATTGTAAAACTCGTCATGTACTGCAACCCTGTACCAACTTCAAAGTGAAATATCAACCAAGGCGATCACTCTTAGACATGAGAAAGAATATCTTGATGGAGGCGAGGCAAATAACATCTGAATTCTGGCTGGTTTGAGTAGAAAGAGAACTAGTAATTGAGGAAAAGGGTTTAACCAAAAGGATTTGAGTCCATTTGATTAAAAGTATTTTTAAGAGTCTCACATAAGCATCCCGAATATTAGAGTTTCTGAGGTTTATCCATCACTAGTCATTTTCCAATTA
>PVJD01010837.1:0-50668 GCA_004026545.1 Mormoops blainvillei
AATCTGATCTGCCATACCCAGGACACGCGAGGATCTATGCCAGTCCACCTGGGTTACATGGGTCTCCGCCAGGGCTGAGACTCACAGCCCACGACTGCATTTTCTGCTCGTGGGCCCCAGCTCCCTCTGTGTGGCCCTGGTTCTTCATGTCGGACGTGGTAACGGAACACCTGCTAAGCTCTATGCCCCCACAAACCACCCCTGAAGAGGTCCCCGCGAGGGCTGCTGTGTTATGACCAATCCCCAGTCCACCCTCCCGCCATACACACTCGCCTCCCAGGACTGAGCTCCAAGACACAGTCCCGAGTCCACAGGACAACATCTCCAGACAACTCGTCGGGAACCATCTGCACCTCTTGGGATGTTTCTCCGTGAAAAATAATGACAATGGCGATAACAACAGCTGTCCAAACCGGAACAGTGAGTGCTTGAAGGAATTAAAAACCACGCCCGTGCACGCAGACCCTACCCGTGATGTGCGAGTCACTACCGCGGCCCCTTTCCCCGAAGGGCCCCGCCTTGGCTTCTGAAGCCACAGAGCGGCCCTTGTAAGTGGCCGGATCATTGAGAGCATTGTCTCTTGCTTTGGCTTTACCGTTCATTCAGTGAGAAAACCCAAACCACTCCCTCGCTGACGTGCAAAAAGTCCAGACGGACCCCCGAGATCTGCCTGCCGCTGATGAGCTTCGAATGTGCCGACCCTGGGGCGTTGGTGTACCAACCGACGCCAGTGCCGCTCCCGCGTCCACGCGTGTGCGCACATGTGAATGCACACATGTACACATGCGTGGGACTCTCCAGACGGACCTCAGAACCCTGCTAAACGCTGAGGGTGACTCACTTGCTGGAAGTTTCCAGCTGGCGGGGTGAAAAGCCCCCTGACTTCCAGAGTGCTGTGGGCTGGCTTTTTACTGGCATGTAATTTTCGCCGAGGCATCCATCACGGGAGGGGGAGGCGGAGGGGCAGAGATCTCTGGAAGCGAGGCTTTATTTTTTAATCCATATTCTTAGATGTTGCGGTCTAAAAGAAGCAAATTCTAAATGAATAGCATTTCGTGTTGAATTAAGGAGTAGCAAGGAGGAGGGCTCAGCAGGCATTGCATATTAAATAAAAATGTGAGATTTTCCCCATTTACCCGAGTGACTTCAATATGTCTCCAATGCGATTCTATTACGCTCCATAAGGGCGTGTGTGCTCATTCGCCTTCTGATTTGTATTTTAACCACTGAAACTAATGACACAAAATTACTTTGTCAGCAAGAACGGAAGACTTCGCCCGTGCGCGTATCTATTTGGTGGATACTTTAGGAAGGCATTCAGGAGAAGTCAATTACACCCTTCCAACGGACGGCAGACAATGACTTAAAAGCTGTAAGGGTCTGAGAATACCACTTTTAAGACTGCCAAATGGTTGGGAATTTCTGACAATACACTTGTCGTCCCATGAATGCGAACGCTCCCTGCATAGAAATCAATTTCCAAACCACGGCGAGGCCTTTCGTCTGAGGGGCTCGCACGAGGAGTTGTCCGAGTCCTCTGAGCCCCAGAGCCGGCCACACAGAGTCCTGCCCGTGAGGAACCTGGATGGGGGGCAGCTTGTCCACAGGCAGCGAAGGTCCCCGAGGGGGAGGCACCGCCGAGCTAGGCCGGGTTCGTTCTCTCTCCTTCCTTCTGCTCAATGCAACAAACGCTAATTTAGGACCTACTGTGTGCTTGGGAGGCAGTAGCGTTTGACGGCTCCGAGTGCAGGTTCTTGGGGGCCAAATCGCTTGTGTTTGGATCTCAGCCCTTTCTCCCCAGAGCCATTGAGGTGCTACTGATCTGTGAGCTTAAGGTTTGCAACATGATGAATTACATATCGCCTGTCACGCAGCGGTCACCACAATAAGGCTAGTTAACGTACTTGTCACCTTACTTAGTTACCTTTTCTTTGGCGGGGCAACATTTGAGATCCACTCTCTTAGCATCTCTCGAGCAGACGCTACAGGATTGACCACTATGGTCAACGTGCCGTACGTGGGACCCCAGAAGGGACTCATTTTATCACTGGAAGTTTGCACCCTTGGACCCCACCCCTGCAGCCCCCTGGCGGCCGCCCGTCTACTTTCTGTCTCCGAGTTCGGCCTTTATAAATGCCACACACGAGAGGTCACACGAGCGTTTGTCTTCGTCTGGCTTATCTCACTCAAAGTGACGTCTCCAAGGTCCATCCGCGCTGTCCTTTTTTGACCGAATAACCCTGCGTCTTACGTACATGTGCTGGCTGTTCTTTGCCCAGCCGTCCGTCAGCGGCCACTCGGGTTGGTCTGTAACTTGGCCGCGGTGAAGGCAGCTGCAGTGAACCTGGGGTTGCAGAGCGATCTCCCTCCCAGGGGGCACTTCCAAGTCCTTGGGCGGTGGCCCCAGGAGTGGGACTGCTGGCTCAGGTGCTGTTTCCGTTTGGACTTTGGGCAGCGCCCCCACGGCTTCCCGGCTCTTTGGCATCGGGTGATCTCTGTGCGCTCACTCTACCTCAGTTTCTTCATCTGCGAAGTGGGTTAATAATAGAACTTGAGGGCCTGCGGAGAACGTGGACACCCAGTGCTCTGAGTACCAGCCCCACTTCGTCTCCGGTGCGGAAAAGCAGAGGGGCGCCACTCCCACTGTGACAAGACAGATGCAGAAAACCTGAAACATGACAAATTTCCGTGAGGCCATCGGGAAGCAGAGGAAGCCAACTGGGCTGTGACCCCGGGACCCACAGCCCCCAGCAGGACAGACGAGAGGACGAGGACAGGTGGGCGGGTGGCCAGCTGGGGTGCTAATGAGCCGCGGGGGCCAGGCACCGGCCGGTTAGCTGTGGCGAGTCCTGGGATCGGCAGACACAAGCAGAGCTGGCGACTGACCCTCCACGTGGGGCGCATGGCAGAGGTTAGTGGCAGAACCACCTTGGGGATCAGTTTGTAGTCTCCTAAATGGTTAAACACATGCCCATCACACGGCCCAGCTGGCGCTATCCTGGGCCTTTGCCCGAGGGCAGTGGTGTGTCCGTCCATAAAAATGCGTGTCCTCAAACGCTCAGGGCGGCTTTGTGGGCCCTCGCGGAAGGCCGGACATGCGAGGGCCCGGCGGTCTGCCAGTGGGAAGACAAGCCATGGGTTGGCCCACGGCGGAGAACCACTCAGCAAGGGGGCGGGTAGCGTGGAACGATTATGCTGGGAGGGAAAAAAGCCAGACAGAAACCCAGCCCACGCTGTATGACTCCATAACTGCAGAAGGTTCCAGAAAATGAACATTTCTACCTGGGCCAGTGTGTCAGTGGTTGCCTGGGGCTGGGAGTGTGGCTGGGAGGGGCAGGAAGGAGGGGTCGGAGGGGTCTGAGGGGAGGAAGGGAACCTCGGGGACACAGATATCCTCATTATCTTCTGGTTTCACAGAAACACGTACATACACATGAAAAATATGTCCATCTACATTTATATGCATATCACACACACCTAGATAAGTCAGAGCTTCTCAGAGTGCTCACTTTAAATAGTTCATTTTGTAGCAATTATACTTCAATAAAACTTTTAGGACAAAGAACGTTCTGGAACAACAGCTCTCCCATTCAGGGTTCTTGCTGTCCCTCCATCACAGTGACTCTCGGCAAGGTGACCGGTGACTTCATTCCCGGGCCGCGTCCTGAGGGTCTGTGGTCAGCACGTGACCCGAGCGGCCTGGCCTGGGCCTCCGAACTGCTCTGCCCGTCGCCCTCATCCTGCGGGGCCGCTGTGCTGCGCGGCCGGGCGTCTTCATTACCTTTTCTCCCGGACACCCTCGTGGGTCGTCTCATGCGGTCCCACGACTTTAACTGCAGTTGATTAGCCAGCGACCCCCAACTTCATAGCCTTAGCAGGAGCTGTGCCTCTGAACTCCAGACGCCTGTGACGGTCCTGTCTTGTCCACTTGATTAATGTCTCAGCTTCGCCTCAGACTGCTCCTTCTGTCCTCACACAGTCGTCTCCGCCTTCCCTTGGAGGCCAGCCTGACCCCCTTTCTCCCCTCCAAGCTGCCGTTGAGCCCTGCTAGTGCTGCCGTCGTGCCACCGTCGTGCCGCAAAGCGGTCCCCTCTTACCCACGGTGACACATTTCAAGACAGCGGATGGTAACAAACTCCAACTCTGTATGTACTATGGCTTTTCTTACACGTGTGTACCCACGATAAAACCTAACTGATAAGGTAGCGCAGTAGGAGATTAAGAACAGTAACCAATAACAAAATAGAACAACTGTAACAACATGCTGTAATACTACAAGTTATGGGAGTGGCTTTGGGTGGTGGCCCAAAAGTCCATAAAGTAAAATAAGGGTCAACTGGACATAGCACTGTCATGCCGTGGCCGCCGGTGTGACCCCCGAGCTCCCTGCTAAGCGACCGACAGGTGGGGAGTGTGGCTGGTGCAGGGACCCCGGACAAGGGGCTGATTCATGTCTCAGGCGGGACGGAGCAGGGCCGCGTGAGAACTTCCCGTTCACGCGAAAACTATCAGCTCACGGTGGAAACAGCTCATGGGGACTCACGGTGGAAAACCCCGGAGCTGTTTATTTCAGGAATTTCCCGTTTAATATCTTGGGACCACTGTGGACCGCAGGTAACTGAAGCCACGGAAAGCCAAGCCACAGATGACAGGGCATGGGCGGGGACGTGGAGACTCGCTGTCCCCAGAATCCAAAATCTGTTTCCCACCCCTTGCCCGTCACCACCGTGGGCCTATCCCCATCCTCTCCCGCCTGCGTTGCCGCCGTGGTGCCTTCCGAGGGCCCCTCCCCTCTGTCCATGCTCGTCCCTTACGGTCCGGTCTCAGCACAGCCAGCGCCGGGGGTCAGTCACGGATCGGATCCCGCTGCTCCTCCCTCCCGCCGCTGTGGGGCCTCTGTGCCCCGATCCTCCCACCCCACCTGCCATAACCCTGGGACCCCACGCCCGGCCCCCATCACACCACCCCAACCCATGGCCTCCCTCCTCAGCCCTTCTCCCTCCCTGTTCCCTCTGCTGGAAACGTCTTCCTCTGGACAGTCGCAGTGTCGCCCCGGCCCCTGCTTGGTCACCTCTCATCTCGCTCTCAGAAATTGCCCCTCTGGTCCCTGCCTGGCCGTGCCTGACCCCTGCCGCACCTATGTCCCTGCAGAGCCCCCTCACTGTCTCACGTGCTGACGTGACTTGCACGTGCCCGTGTTGCCCACAACACGCGGACTCCACGGCAGGAAGGACAGCGGCCTGCGAGCGTCGCCGGTGCGCCCTAAGGCCTTGAACAGACCCGTCATTCAGTAGACGGGACCTGAGTGACGAAGGAATATATGTCAGGTGCTTAGAAGTGGCTGTCACTGCTGCTGACGCAGAGGAGGGCCTGGGGCGGACAGTCCTGTGGGACTGGCCACAGTGGGAGTTCCTGCTCTCGAGGGGGACAGGCCAGGAGACAAAGGCTGTGCCTGAACCAGTGAAGGGAAAGGCTCTGGACTGCGGGCAGCCTTTGGAGGGGGTGCCAGGCCGGAAGCGGGGTGACCAAGGGCAGGCGATGCCACCTGCCCGTCTTTCCCCCTGGAGAGCCGGCAGCCCTCCCAACTGTCCCTCAGTGCCTCTCCGTCAAGACTTCTAGCAGGTGCAAAGGCGGCCAACCCAGAACGGGAAACGCACCACAGACAACGACACAGGGACCCTCCCCATGGGCACCGGCCGCTGCTGCCACAGCCTGAGCTGAGGTCTCGCCGTCGTGGAAAGCCGGGCTTCCGACAGGCGATGCTGGTGGGTGCCTAACAGCGGGTGGCTCCCCGGGTTTGCCCAGATGCGACCAGACTCAGCAGACGGAGGAGCTCTCAAGGGGGCTGCGCATTTATTCTGGAGAAAAAGGTTCCGTGGGTGCGCAAAGCTCTGAAACCCCAGCGAGAAACCACGACCACCTGAGGGAGGCTCCGTGGGACCGCGGCGCACGCCGCCACCAAAGAGACACCGAATGGCCATCGAGGCCGTGACTCAGGGCGACCGCAGCGGCCACTCTGGCTGTTGCCCGCCACCACCCTCGGGCTGCTGGGAGACCCGAGCTGTCGGTCAGTGCCTCGCTCCTTGCTCTGTGTGTCCCCCTGCCCCATCCGTCCATTTGTCCCGTGTTTCTTTGTCATCGTGGGCCCCATTAGAGCTTTGCCTCGGAGGGCAATTTGCCGCCCTACAAAGGGTCCCGGCATTGTGTCCCATTAGTGTCCCCGTCTGGTGTGTGGAAGGAGGCAAAAGAGCCTCCGGATGATGTTCGGTGATCTTCCTGGCTGGAAGCAGGGTTTCAAGGAGGCATTAAGCTAATGGTGGTCATTTCCACCCCGGGGTGCACGGGGCCGCCTGCCGCCGGCCCTGGGGGGCGAGGCTGGTCCTCGGGAGGCAGCGGCCCCGTGAACCCACTCTCACAGCAGAGGCCGAGAGCAGCCCCGGGGGCCTGCCTTCCTCCAAAATCCACGGGCCTGGGCGGGGGCGGGACTCCATCTGGGATTCGGGGAGGGGACAGGTGAAAAAGAGAAGTCATTCCTACTGACAGGCATGGGATAAGAGGCCGCCGGTCCCTGACACGCTGGGATTCCAGACAGGCCGTGGGCAGGAGACCCCAACAGTGCCCTTTTTCCTATCTTTCTTTAGGACTTTCTTTCTCTTTCCTCAGACTTTGAAAGGAGGTTAGGCCGTTGTTGGTTTAATAATTAGTGAGCCTTTCATTCTGTTCCTCTCGTGCTACAGAAATGTATCAAGAAATCAAATTCTCTAACACAGCGGGAGCCAGCCCGCAGCCCTCTGGGGAGGTCACTGCGGTCGGGGACGGAGGGCGATGCTGGAGATGCCTCCTGCTTTTCTGTCATGCTGACCCTGGGGAGAGCTTTTTTATTAACTTAAATTACCCCTGAAGGGAAGTCTTTATCCAGTGCCCAGCTTCGGCAGCAAAAATTACAGTGATTAGACAGGCCCCGAAATAAAAGCCCAGAGCAGGCCATGTCATCTGGGACGACGGTCCGGGAAGACCCTTATCAGAGGTTTCTTCCCCGCCCTCCACGGCTTCCCCGGCGCGTTTCCTCCTGGTTTCCCTGTCTGTGGGCAATACCCAGAGTGCAGTGCAATGAAACTCCCGATCTGTGATGTAAACTAGGTCCTAAAAGTGTCAGCGAGAATAACGTGTTTTTTCAACTGTCATCGAAGGTGATATATCATTCAGGCGGCCCATAAAAGATGATTAAACTTGCAGTCTCTATAAATTCAAGAGGGCCAGGGTTTTTGCTGTTGTGCGCAAAGTGGTGATGGCCAGACGCGCGTTCCCAGGGGGCCATTTCAGAAGGGTCCCTCCTGAAACGCACTGTGAAATATTGCAAGGACCACATGTGTCTCCCAAGATCGTAAATACAGTGCGGGTCCGTGGCGGTAGGGCTGCAGGTCCTTCCAAAGACCGGGGCCCCCGCAGAGATGCGCCTGCCCACTCTGGGGCCTGCCTGTCACAGGGGTTCGACTGCTGGGGGACGGTTTTCCACACGAGGAGTGATCTAAGGCGGCAGGAAACCACCATTCTGGGTACGAGCAGGTCTAGATCATCCGGGCTCTGCTGCTTGTCTGCTGGGGGCTGGGCAAGTTGCTGTCTCCCCTGGGCCACTGTCCCACCTGTCCCCAAAGGGCGGGGATGTCAACGATAGTTTCCGCTTTGACAAGTGACTGAGTTGAATCATTCTGGTGATATTCCACTTGGAACCACGTGCTGCCCGGGGCCTGTCTGGCCCTGTCCTCAGTCCTACAGGCTGTGTTTGCCCAAGCCGCTGGGCTCGGCTGGCCGGGGAACGTGAGGAGACCAGTGGGCAGAGGGCAGGGAGAGAAGCTCGAGTGTTTCTCCACGCCCACGCACCCACCCACCCCGCCTGCTGCCTCAGACGGCCTCTCATGCGGCTGGTGGGGAGATGAAGGGAAGGACTCCAGGGATGTGGTCTCAGATAGAGGCGGAGGTGGTGACGGAGTGAGGGAGCCTTTGGGGACTGTGGCCCGGCCAGGGGACACAGGCAGAGAAGCGCCGGGAAGGAATGACAGCTGTGCAGGGGACAGTCTTACAGAGTGCTGTCCTCAAGGGGACTTCAGATGGGAGTACGGCATCTCCCAGGCTTCCCCCAGGCCTTCAGCGTGGGGTCTGCACGGCATCGAGTGCCTCAGGGCGCCCCAGGTGCGGGAACACTCGAGGAGCGGGTTGGGGCACACGCGTGGATTCCAGGGCGCCCTTTGCCCTCGACCCCAGCTTTTCACTCGGGCTGCCCTCCTGGCCTCGGAGAGCTGCCTTCCTGTCTCCTGAAACCCGGGACTGTGACAAAGAGCGGGCGGCTGGCCCCTGGGTTCTGCCAGCTTTGGGCAGTCGGCGTGCCTGCGAACGCCACGGCCCGCTCAGACCGCCCCTGCAGGCTGACGCCTCCCCGGCCCAGTGAGGCGGATGGAGAGGGGCGGCGTGGGCTGGTGGGGCGGGCGGGGCTGGCTCCGGGGGAAGGTGTGCGGCGGCCCCTGAAACCTGGGAAGCCACTTCAGGCTGAAAGCCAATGAGGCAGAATGAGTGACAAAGGCAATCTTTACATAAATAGTACTTAAACCTGGAATGATGAATTGGCTTATAGCAGCAAAGTCCAGAAAATTACATCCCAGGTAGTGATAGAAATATATGCAGCCAGTGAGACAGGACGGGGCCAGGACTGCAGGAGGTAGACAGTCTGGGCCAAGGGCAGTGTGTGTGTGTGTGCGTGTGCGCGTGTGTGTGTGTGCGCGCGCGCGCGTGCCAGCCCAAGGGACACCGCCCCAGTGGCAGATCTGCCGTGGGACTGGGACGGCACAGACAAATGGCTGGAACAGGAGAGGAAGCAAGCCAGCCACTCCGACATCATGACGGGAGCTGAGGGCAGGGTGGCCGAGCCTGGGCCCCAGCTCTGAGCAGCAGGAGGCGTGGAAATCTGGTGGCATGAATAGCACCGGGCACAGCAGACAGGTGGCCCCGCGGTGGGGCTGCGCCTGCCTGGGTGACGGCGCCAGGGTGGCAGGGGGCCGCTGTGTCCCTGCCGCCTTCCTGGGAGCATTTTCTCTATGCACAGTTGTCACAGGTGAGTGACCCTGGCCCACAGCCCAGGTGACGGGCCAGAGGCCCTGTCTGTTGTAGCAGCTCATTCCTACCTGGCACTCACTGTCTTTATGCTAAAGTGACTTCATCCTCACGGCGCCCGGATTGGCTGGTCGCATTTAACACAAGAGCAGGGGGCTGAAGGTCATTATTACCGTTCCCGGTTTTGAAAACAATGTCGAATTCCAGGTCTGCTCCCTGCCCGAGGAAGTCGGTGGCGCGGCCCCGCCCCGCCCTTGGCATCTCCCCGAGGCACCTGCCACCAGGCCCTCTCACTGGCACGCGCTCGGGGCTCTGGGCGTCTCTGCTTCACCGAGCAAGGGTGTTGTTTCTGGAAAACTATCACTCACCAACGGGGTGTCAGCTCGGTATAATGGCAGCTGAAGACCCCTGGATGCCCACGCTCCTGGCAGAATGTTCTGGAAGATAATGCCGGACATTATCCCAGGACTACCGATCACAGGCAGATCAGCCAAGCTGAGAGCCCAGCCAGGAGCCAGGCTGCTCTCAGAGCCACGTCCACCCTGTGGGCACAGCGGCAGAAGCAACCTGGTGGCATCGGGAAGCAGGAGAGTTGACAGTGACAACGGCCCTGGAGAAGGAGGGAGAAAATGAAAAATGACGCCCTCCCCGGAGGAAACGGCAGAGCGCAGAGCGTCTGGGCAGAGCAGACGGTGCGGGGGGCGGGGCACCCCGGCGGCAGGCTCGCCTTCCCACCTGCGCACTGGACTCCGCGCCGTGGGCGCTCCCCGGGGTGGCAGTCACGTGAGGCCATGTCGGACACTCCAACCCTGACTGAGCTCCCAGCTGAAGTCTGGCCCTTGGGTCACCCTGGAGGACAACACCGCGGGGGACGGAGGGACATCCGGCTGCGCCCCATCTACCAACAGGACCGTGAGAAACAACGCATGGCACATGGTTATTGTTTAAGTCTCTGTGTTTCGGGATGGTTTGTCATGCAGCAGGAGGTGATGGGGACACCTGGGTGGAGAGGCTGCTGGCCCCGCGGAAGGACAGGGTGAGCTGAGACCGAGAGCCACTGTGCTGCGTCCCGAGTGGAGGGCGCGGACTACACAGGGGCTTCGCTCCGAGAGAAAGGCATGAAGTTCCCTTCTCTCTGCCCACTGACAGCTCCCGGAGTGAGCTGCGCGGTGGTTACATAAGCCCTTTTGTATAGAACAGAAATAACCCTCGTGTGAAGTGGCCAATTGAGTTATTTATGGCAATTTCACAGCTCCTTTGCATAGCTCTGCAGTCGACGCAGCTGATTATTCCTCAATCAGCTGTTAACACGGGCAAGGAAAAAATAAAATCAAATCAGCGCAGATCAGTACCCACAAATAGCTGGAGCCGCGCTGAGGCCCCGGTGGGGCCGGCGCGGCCGTGGCTCCCAGGCGAGGCCAGCGGCGGGCCCCGGGCGGCCGTGTCGCGGCCGTTCTCCCCGCGCACCCGCGTCGCTGCCGGCCGTTCCTGCTGGCGTTTCCGCCGACACAGAAGCACTGATGAGCGACGGCGCCCAGGGCTCCTCGTTTCCAGCTTATTGAAAAGATGGATAAGTGGACGCCGTTTCTTGCCTTTCTCCGATTTCGGACCTCAGTGCCCACGGTGGACGATCACGTGCCTCCGTCCGCAGCGCGCGGTCATTGCTGTCCCCCGCCAGGCGCCTCTTCGGGTTCATGGCGCGTCGTTTTACTGTGGTCTTTACCTCCTCTCAGAGCCACGTCCACCCTGTGGGCACAGACGCTAATGGGTTTTACATCTGTCCTACATCCACGCGTGTCTGAAACGTGCGCGTTCTGTGCAGTCCCCTTGCGGAGCCCTCACCTGGCTAACCCCCTCGTCAGCACCGAGGAAACAGAATAACACACAGCCAGCATCCCGAAGGGGTCCTTTGTGGGGCCAGGACATCCCCGTATAAACCCCTGCTCCATCTAACCCCCCACCTTCCCAAAGGGGCACCTCACACCTTCTCCTGGCTCCTCGAACCCAAGCCCCCCTCTGACATTCTCCCCACCTGCTGATGGCCTCCGTCCCAGGTCCTGGATAAGCCAGAAACGTCGGGAGCAAACCCTGCGGGCTGCCACCGCGGCCCCCTCCAACATCACCTGCAGAGCGCCTGACACCCCACCTTCCTTCCTGTGTGGGTGAGTTGGTTCCTCCCTCACCCTGTGCCGGCTCCCGGCCCCTCCCACCCCCTCCCACCCCCTCCAGGATATTAGCCGACAACCGCCACGCTGCCCTTCTCTTCTAGGGCGTTTCCATGGATATTCAAACACGCGGTGATATCTCCATCATTTGTCAAAAACGTCTTTCTTTCACACACACACGTACAAGCACCCTGAAGTTGTGAATGACAGTATCAGGGGAAAGATTTGCAGATATTATCCCACTGTTACCTGGTCCCCATTTTTTTTTCTGTTATAAAATGTACAATTAATGTGATTTTTGTTGTAATCTTTTTCTCAAGTGGATTTTAAGATTTTCACATGTGGATTTCATTGAATACTGCTTGGGATTTATTGTGCTTACCGAGTCTGCTAATTAAAAATTTAAATGTGCTCTGTATAATTTTCAGCCATTCCCACACTGAGTATCTTTTTTCTTCACTTAAATTTTTTTTCCCTCCTTCTGGAACTCCTAATACCTGCTTGTTTGACATTCTCACGCTATCCTCTCTGTTTTGATCTTCGAATCTCTCCTTTCCTCAGATCTATTTTTCCAGTTCACCAACTCTCTTCGGTTAGGACTATTTTTCTGAAACCAGTTTATTAAATTTTAAACTTCATTTATTTGAATTTACAGTTATTTGGACCTTTTTCTGATTTGTCTGGGTGTTTTAATAATTTCTTTTACTTGTTCACGGGTTCACAGCCTTTATCTCCTTTTAAACACAGATGCGTTCCCTTCCATACGTGGTCATTCTCAGGAGAAGACACGGCAGGTCTCGTTGTGCTGAACGCTGTTTCTGCCGGCTCCAGCCAGGGCACGGTGGCTTGTTTACGTGTTTTATAGTTTCCAATTGTGAGCTCACGTTAGCTGGATCCTGGGGACCGGGAACTCGTAAGCGCCTGGGTGGAAATGCATTTGTCCGCAGAGGGTCTGAGTACACTTCTGCCGCGCGCCTGGAGGCATTGCAACCCAGGGTCTTGTTCAGTGTCCTCCCTAACCAAAGATTTCTACAGCACGCCCCACAGAGCAGGCACTGCACGTTTCTGTCTTTCTGTCTTTCGAAGATGAAGAAAGGGGGAGAAAGGGAGTTTCTGCAGCCCCAGCAACGTCCCTCAGATGCTTTACGGCAGAGCTGGGGTTGGAGCCCAGGCAGCCCTGACGCCCAGCTCCACGCAGTCAACTCCTCTGCCAGGACGACCCTTCCCTCCACAGTGGGCACAAGCTCAAACCACAAAGCCACCTGAGGGCACACGGTTTTTCTTCTGGCTCCTGTCTTAGCCCACTCGAGCTACCGTAACGAAAATACCCCTCACTGGGTGGCCGAAATAATAGACATTTACTTCGCACAGTTCTGGGACCTGGAAGTCCAAGGTCAAGGTGCTGAGAGACTGGGTGTCTGGTGAGGACCCTCACCCTGGTTCGGAGATGGTGTCTTCTTGCCATGTCCTCTCCTGGCGGAAGGGGTGAGGGAGCTTTCTGGGGTCCCTTCCAGAAGGACACCAACCCCACTCCCGAGGGCTCCACCGCACGGCCCCATCGCCCCCCAGAGGCCCCGCCTCCTCTTACCATCCCACTGCGGGTTAGGTCTCAGTGCAGGAATTTGGGGGACACAGTCGAACCCCTGTGCCGCAGGCTTGTCCCTTGCTTATTCCTCTCACTGAGGCTGTGGTTCTTGGAGGCTCCGGCTTTCTGAAGGACTCTTAGCTTTATACGTCCCTCTCCAAGGGACTGAGATCTTGTTCTCTGACCACATGCATCTGTGAAAACCACAGGTCTATGTCCCCGGCGTCGGGACCACCCCGGGAGCAGTCACCACGTCACCCATGCCGCCCACTCTAGTTTGAACTCCCTTTTCTTTGTTGGCCTCTAACAATTTCCCTGACTTCCCTGTGAGCTCAGGTTTTGATTTAAAGTTATGTTTGTTGCAATTTACCCAACATTGCCAGGTGTTTTTTAGTGGGAGAGCTTTTAAGACTTTCCAGACGGCTCTATTGCCGGAAATAGACGTTTTTCTTTTTCTTTATTTTCGTAGGTTTGTTATTCATACATCAGGATCTGACGGTGTCTGGCTTTGATTGGTGAGTACCGGCTTGCGGCCACCTATGTGGCCAGGGTTCTGGAGGGTTCTTTCCGCCTGCATTTAAACGACAGCTGGCCTGCGTGCCGGATTTCAGAGTCGCACTATTTCCTTGCACTCTGGGACATCCCATTTTTCAACAGTAGGCCGGAGGCGCGGCAGCAATATTTTTAATCTTATCCTTTTATCTTGGAGGGTTATCTGCTTTGTCCCTTTGAAAGGTATCAGGATCTTCTCTTTCCTTTGATGATTTTTTAATTTCTCTCTCGTGTATCTAGGTAAAATTTATTTTTTTACTTTGCTCTATATTTCTAATCCACCCAGCTGGGCCCTCTATGAGCCCTTTCTAGCTGAGCACATCTTTTCCTAATCTGTGAAGTTCTTGATCTTTTCTTTTTTTTAAAAAAAAATTCCTTTTAGTTTACCTTTCTCTCCCTGAGGAGGCGGGGGATGGGGTGGCTGTCATGTGAATGTCCTTGTCCGGCCGTGTCCTGTGCCTTCCTCGTCCCCACTGAGTGAGCCTCTCGCCTGGCCTCCCGCCTGGTCTCTCGGGCACCTGCTGTACCGCCCACCGCCCGAGCTCACCTTCTCAAATGCCATCGTTCCCGATGCGCCTTTTCCGATTCTTTTCTGGAAGTGCCTGAACCTGCTTCATATTTTTAGTATCCCAGAGACTACGCTGAGAACACTTGTTAAAATTTTATCTTAATTCTTGTTCTATCTGATCCATTCAGTCTGTTTCATCGGGTACAGGCTGTCTGTCGTGAAACAGCATCGGGGCTCTCAGAAATGTCCCCATCTTTCCGGTAGATCTCTGAGCCGCTTTGGCCGATGGGTGCTTCTGTCCGCTGGGGTGGCATCCTTGGCCCTCGCTTGGGCCCCTCCAGGGAGAACTGTGTGCTTCTCCGGCGGTGAGGTATTCGCAGGACAGGCCCTCTTGAGTCGCACCCTGGTCTCACCGGCCGCCCTGCTCTGCCAGGCTGTCTGCATGTGTCCCAGTCGCTCTGCCCAGGCACCTTCTGCTGGGCAGTGACCCCTGGATTTGCACTTGTCCAGCAAGGAGAGTGGGAAGACGGTGGAGACCAACAGGAAGCTGGGGGAGTGCCCCCAGTCAGCTGCGGGCACCCCTCTGAGCAGGGCTCCAGCGTTGCCCTGGGGTGCCCGGTCTGTCTCCTGGGACGTGCTTGGGTGGACCGGGCCCTGCTGCTTTTTGGAGGGCTGGCTGTGGCGGGGAGCAGAGCACAGGGGCCCCCAGGAGGACGAGCACCGCTGGGGCAACAGTGTGCACCCTGGGGCTCTGAGGCGAGGGGTGGAGACAGTCGACCACTTCTGGGTCTTCTGAGCATTGAGGGTGTGCACCACGGTGACACTGGGTGTGGTACCGGGGCTGGGACCTGGGTTCTGACACATGTGAAGGAACAGGCTGGATCCATTTAGATCAGGAGAGAAGGCGCGGCTCCGGCTCAGCTCGCGGCGGGCGAGCACGTGTCTGTGTGTGCATTTGGGATGTGCTGGCCCTGGCGGGGCCGAGCACAGTGGCGCTGCTCAGGCTGAGCGTGCAGACGCCCCCGGGGGGTGGGGTTGAAGTGCAGCTCCCACCACGTGGGTCTGGGCGCAGTCACGGCTGTGCGTTCCCAGTGAGCTCCAGGCGGTGCCCACGCTGCTGGCCAGGCCTGTGCGCCACATGCTACATGGTTAAGAGTCCAGAACCATGTGTTCAGAGGGATGATGGGCCCTCAGTGGGTCCGGCAGGGGGACAGCATCACGTGATCATGCCCACCCCGCCGCCGCCCCGAGAAGGCTGGGGATGAAGCGTCAACAGGGGGCAATTTGCATCTCTGATCTACTCCTTTGATCCTTTTGTCACAATTAAATACTATTTGGAAACTTTTTTTTTTAATTCTGTAAATTTGCTCTGTGGCATTAGACCATCTTCCTCCATCCACTCCCTAATGCAATTAACCTTTACTTATTGATTGATAATTCATTCATTAATAAGGCATAATTCATTCACTCATTATCTTATTAACACAATCGATCTTTATCCTGTACCTGACGGACATTTATTTACTGCCTTCCCGCGTCAGGCACTGTCACAGCGCAGAGCACTATCATGCCCGCGTCACGCACTGTCACAGCGCAGAGCGCTATAATGCCCGCATCAGTCACTGTCACAGCAGGGAACAAAGCCGACACCCCCCGCCCCTATTTTTGTGGGAGGAAGGGGCAGTGAATGAATGGTTAGATACAGGAAGGAGTGACACATGTATGAACTATGTAGCAAACACATAGGACATGTAGAGATTAAAAAGAAGAAATAAGTCGTGTGTCCAGTGGCGGGAAGGGGTCAGAGTGCTGGAGGTCGGGGGGGTGTTCAGGGAAGGCCTGCCTTTGTCACCTTCACGGTGACACAGAAACCCAGGCGGAGGGCAGGCTCCAAGGACCGACTGCAGGCCTCTGGGAATGTTCCGGCCACAACTGGGGACGGATGTCCCTGGAGCATAGCGAGTGATAAAGGGGGAAGCAGCAGGAGATACGGTCAAAGCAGTAGTGAAGAGAGCCATGGGGGACCTTGACGGACAGGAAAGACCTTTGTACTGAGAAATGGGACGGGGCTGAGTGGTTTGGGGTAGAGGAGTCTCGTGAGATTATTGGCATTTTGAAGCGCTCACCTGAGCTTCTCAGAGGATGCTCTGGAGCGAGGCGAGGGAGGAAGGGTGGAGAGCGCCAACCTGACCGGTAGCCATGCTGGGGTCGAACAGAAGGCTCGCCGGAGATGACAGCTGTACAGGAGGAACGAAGCAGCGGAGGCTTGTGGAGGTAGCGCCTACAGCACATTCCAGTGGGCGAAGATGGGGGGCAGAAGCAAAGGAGAGGTGTCAGGAATGACTCCAAGGTTTGAGGCCGAGAAATGAAAAGATTCGCCTTTTTGAGCTATCAGAAGAATAGGCTTGAGGTTGAGGTGCCCTTTAGATGTGCCCATGCGGCTGTTGGTGGGCAGTTGGATCTACACGTTGGGAGTTCAGCCCAGAGGTGCAGGGGTGATCTACATTGGGGGTTACCGGCATAGAGAAGGAATGAAAGCTACAGGCCTGGGTGAGGTCACCCAGCAGAGTGTGTAGCCTGAGAAGAGACGAGGTCCAAGAGAGGTACCGGGCACCCCGATGTCCACAGCCCACAAAAAGGATGGAGAAGAAAGAAACACCAGTCGTAGATAAATGTCAGGCGACTTGGAAGAGCTCCTTCTGTGACTCTAGAAGCTAATCCTTTCGGGGCATTTACAATGACTAATAGAGCTGACCTGCTCTGCCCGGCCTCTGCCTGTAGGTGGCACAATTTGACAAAGGGAAACAAGTCAATAGGCGCTTGGCTTAGACTTAAAGCCTGAGGTTCTGTAATACACGGTAAGTTGAGATCCAGCATCAATGACTTTGTAAATTTCAGATCCTGCATATTAACTTTACTCAAAATAGCACACGCGCGAACACACGGTTAACTTAAAACGGGCCAATGTTGCATGAAAATCTTTAATATATGTGTGCACATACGCACCAAATAGAAATAGCGCTAACATTTGTTTTGTTACAACAAATATTCTGAATGTGAAATTAAACTTCACATCTTGGATTTTGGATCAAAATCTTGAGACGATCGCTTTGCTCTGTTTCCAGCTCAGTCCTTGGGCCTGTCTCTGTACCGGGCAGCCTGGGTTCTCTGTGCAAGGTGCACGTCTGCATGAGAGTCCCCCCAAATCTCTCGCCTCTCAACGCTTGATGTTGAAGGGGTGGTACGTCCGTCACTTGGCAGGGCAACTGAGAGCCGCCAAGACTCCAGAGCTGAAGTTCCACTCATTAACAAGTTGTTAAATAATTAATAGGTTTGTGTTTAATTGCTTCTGTGTATATAATCTTGCTTTTTCTGAAAACCATCATTAATCTTCAGTTAGTTCCACTCAAAGTAACAAGGCCTAATGCTTCCAGTAGGAAAAAATGAATATTTATGAACACTTGCTGTATCTGAAGCTAGAGGAAAAATAAGATTAATTCATCTCCTTAATGTTTAAAAAGGTCGCGGGAGGGAAGCTTGTCTGTTTTAGCCTCCGACAGTAGGTTTCTTTGGCAAGTTTAGATCTCTGACCTCGGCTAATTTCTCTACGCTTAAATTTTATTTTAAGTGCAAATTCTGTCCTCAAAAATTCCATTTTTCTAACAACTGCACTTAAGACGGTGTGATGCCTGCATGCCAGTGGGGCTCTCTGCTAGCGCTGGCTCTGGCAAGGATGCCACTGGGGCAACACCAGTCACCTGGGCACGGGTGAGGGCCCTAAGACCTGGTGAGGGGCAGCGGCCATAGGCCAGAATCCCTGCCTCAGGGGCTCGGGTCCGTGCAGCTCCGATCAGCCCACGCCGTCCTCCAGTGCAGTCCCCTGACTTGGCACCTGCGTGGCCAGAAGATGTTGTTGGGATCTGGGTGGACATTTATCAGTCTTCAAAACCAAACCAAACAATCTATCCCTTTTCAGGAAGTTTTTAAAAAGATGTAGGATTATGGGCAATTTCCTTCTTTTTAGCTCTGGGCTTTCCGAACGGTTTATCATTACCAGATAGCAGTGGTCTAGGGGCAACCACTCTTTGTGGCTCTTCAAGAAAAGACGACTCCGAGGTAACTTGGCAGTGGGGTTTTCTGGTGTTTTCCCGCCTTGCTTCTGCGGTTGGGAGGACAGTGGGGGACACCCCACGTGCCCACAACCAGAGGGTGACTCGGTTTTTCATGTTCGTGGTTGTTACAGAAGCAGTGACTCGTTGCACGGGTGTCTTGGGACTTGTGCTCTAATGCAACATTGCGTTTCTAAGGCCCATCAGGAGGGGCGTATCGGCAGCTCATTCCTCTTTATCAGTGTATCACAGAGGCGGGTCTTCTCACAGTATTTCACTCTCAGATTCACCGTGTTGTTGAGTAGCTATAGGGTTCACGTTTAACGGGGCACAAGAGTTCACTGCGGGAACACACTACAGTGCACTGTCGCTTTGGCGACCTTTGGTCGTTTCCACTTCCCTGGCTCCAGGTCACCCACGCAAGCAGTTTTAGAGCTTTTGACCCAGCGGTGTATTGCTAAGGTCTCACATATGGGCGTGTTGAACTTTCCGAGATAACACCACATTGTTTCCAAAAGGGCTGTACAAATGTCCCCTCCCACTGTGGCATAAGCTCGTTAGCTACTGCCAGTCCCGGGGTGGGGGGGTGGGGAGTGGGGGAAGGGTCTGTCATTGCAACTTGGCTGATTTCTAATGAGGCCAATTATGTCCCTTATTTTTCGGGCCAGCGCTTCCGCGTCTGTGAAATGACAGTTCACGTCTGTTGCCCATTTTGCTGTTGGCTCATTTCTTTTTAAAAGTCGATTTAAAAGATTTCTTTATAGATTCTCAATACTAAAAGCTTTTCTTTCATATGTGTGAAAATGTCTTCTCTTGGGTTTTAGCTTTCTTTAGAATGAGATTTGGTAACACGTTTTTAATTGCAATGTGGTCAAAATTATCAATCTTTTGAAAACATGCATTTTTTTTTTTTTTGGTTCTGTGTGACAGCGCCTTCCCCTCTCAAGGTTAGAAAGATATTCTTCTATGTTTTCTTTTAAACAGTTTAGAGTTTCGCTGTTTACTTTGCAGTTGTAAACTCATTTGAAATTATCTTTTCGGCATCTTGTGAGGAACATAGCCCCTTCTGTTTTTAAAAACACGGGTAACCAGCTGCACCAGGGCTGCTTATTGCAAAGCTCCTCCCTGCCCGTTGCTCTGTACTGTCTCCCCTTCTTGGACGCGTGGGTCCAGTTCTGGGCTCCCCACACTTGACGCCTGGTCTGTTCACCTTGGTGGCCCCACACTGCCTGCCTTCCCCGGGGCTGCTCGACGGGGTGCACTGACAGCTGGCGGCACAAGCTCTCCATTCCCGTCCCCACTTTGCGCTCCTTCTTGGCCTTTTGCATATCCACATACATCCCCGAATCCATTTTTCAAGCTCCACGCGCCCCCCATTAGAGCCGGGGCTGGAAATACGTTGCCTCTATACATCAATTTAGGGAAGATTGTTGCATTTCGGAGGTTGAGTTTTCCTGCTATGAACGTAGACATATTGCATCCCCCAAACAAGAAGCTATTATGAAATAACAGTGGAAAACAGCACGGGCTCCTAAACAAGATTTATAAAAGAAATACTCTCCCGGCTGCCTGGGTAGCAAATTGAAGTGATTCCGAGCTGAGTCGCTGATTTGGAAGACACAGCGAGGCCATCCCCTGTCACAGGAGAACAAGGGTATAAACAGACAGACAAAAAGGGACAAATTAAGGGCTATGGATAATATCCAAGAAACAAGAGAATCACCTAATAGTGGGTGGTAAGGGGGCAAAGAATAAAAAATAAGTGATCAAAACATGGTAGAAGAATATGATATAATATTAAGAAAGGCCCGAGTCTAATGAAACCATTGACCGTTTGCCAAAGTATAAACATTTGCAGCCTAAATCCAGCTAAAATTTCCAAAATCTCCGTTTAAAAAAAGCCAACCCTCAAAACGCGCAAAAGAAAGGCGAGCTATTTTTCAAAGAGCAAGAATTAGACCGGCATCACTTATGCCATTTTTCAACATAAACTCTTAAAAAGCAATGAGGCAGTATCTCCAGACTTCTAAGGAAAAGGAGTTTGAGCCTAAAACGGTAAGTCCAGTAGTGAAGACGGAGGGCAGAACAATCTCCCAAGCGTGCAGCGTTTGGAGAGCTCACATCCTCTCGCACACGGTCCTGAAAGATGACCTTCCGGCCGACACCCCGGCACCGTGCGTTTGGCCCAGGTTGGGGAAGCACACAGCCCAGGGAACCGTGGGGCAAGGAGGAGAGAAATTAGATGAAAGACAAGTCAAAGCCTTCAAAACAGGGCTAATATTGTTGTCTTTACTTTAAATACCATTGTTAGGCAAAGATTAAAAAGAGTCGTTATGTGGAAAGAATGAAAATGGTGTAGAACTCAATTTGGAAAACCTATGCGAACACCTGGACCACCGAGGGAGCGGGGGGCGGGGGGAGCGTGTGCAGAGAGACCAGCGCCGAGTTTTGTCTGCGCAGGAAGCAGGTCATCCAACCAGGCAAGCTCTGGAAATTTACAGGGAAAAAGCAAATGTGAGCGTGTCTGGCAAGCATTTTCATAGTTGAGCAGAAACAGGTGTAGATATGCCAAGCCTTTGGAATGAAAGCATGGAATCCAAGAAACAAAGTTCAGGCAGTGAATTTCGAGAGGGAGAACGAGGAGACTTCGAGACCACCAGGGTGGCGGGAAGAACGACAATGTCATCTCCATCATTTTCAAGGAGTTAAAATTCAGGTTAAAGCTCAAGGAAAAATAATGGGCTACAGTGGCTTTCCAGAACATGCCTTTTAAAACAAGACAAAACAATCGAAAAGAAAAGAAACAAATGGAGAGTCATTTTAGGACCATAAGAATAACATAAAAGTTTGCAATGTGATTGTCAGGGATTTAAGGACAACTAAGTGACAGGGAATCGCAGGAGTGTCCGTGTGCCTTGCAGCTGCCGGTCACCTGGGGCTCACGGCGCGGCCTGGGCCCCGGCGCCTTCATTCCCTGTTCGCCGGAAACCCTTGACCTCGATTCCTTCACAGCCATTTTATAGATGAAGAAATGGAGGCTCAGAGAAGGTCAGCAATTTGCTAACGTTGATGAAAGGCAGAGAAGAATTGCACTACACAGATAGCTGCTTGGTCCTTCAGACAGAAAAGTCTAGTCCTGAAGTTCAAGGGCAAGAGAAAGTTCCAGCTTGTGTCAGAATGGACTTTTATGCACAAAAACACATGATTACATAAAAGCGGGATCGTTGTTTCCAAAGACAGCGGGCCCTCCCGCCCACAGCCATCTAGGAAAGAGGGATAAATGGCTATTTGTGCGGCAGGGGTGGGCAGCCAGGGTTAGGCCCATTGTCTGGGCATCTGTCCCTTGTCATCAGAGGCTGGGCTTGCACCCCTGGGGCCTGGGTCACCGATAAAGGCCCAGTGTGGGGTGGAGGCAGAGCCAGGCTCTGCGGTCGGCGCGGCAGAGAGGAGAGAGAGCGTCCTGGGGGTGGGTTGCAGGTACACAGCCCTGCCCGCTCCGCTTAACCACAGGTGGGCAGACAAGGGGAGAGCGAAGGGAACTGCCGCTTCCAAATGCAGGGGGCCCCCCCAGTGGGTGCCAACTCAGCTTTGGTGTTATTTTAAGACGATAGCAATCACCGGTTCTGTGACAGAGAAAAAGTGGGCCCAGGGCCTAGCGCTGCCCCAGGACGCCACCCTGGCTCGGCCCACCTGTTCTTACCCTGCACAACCCTTCTTCCCAGCTAGACTTCCGAAGAGCGGAGTCTGGGTCCTGGGGAGGCCCACGCAGAGGCCTCCCGGCGCAGGGCGGCGGGGAGCCTGCGGCTTGGCCCCCAGCGCGTGTGGTCCAGGCCCGCAGGACAGTCCCAGGACGTGGCTTAGCCCCCAGCTCAGCTCCTCTCCGTCCACCGGCCCGTCCTTCCTTCCTCCAGGCCGCTTCTCCTCCTCTTCTCTACCTGCTTTGGAGAGGATGAGCCCCGCCCCCATCCTCGCTTCTTTGAAAGCCCTGCCCCAGCGACGGGGGCGCTTCCAGGAGCATAAGCTGTAGATCGGAATCCAGGCGCAGGATCCGGCCCCAGCAGCGGCTAGTGTGTCAGGAGCAGCCATAGCACAGACATTGTTGTGGCGACAGCAGTGACACCAGTAACAATAATGCAGCCCAGCCAGGAAAGCGCCTGCCTTTTCGCCACGGTTTGCTCTGTGCTGAGCCCTTTAGCCTCGAGTCTTCACGTCCGCGCTAAGTGTGACATCCTGCTTACAGGGGCCGAGGCCCGCGCCTGAAAGTTATGGGGTCCCGTACGGTTGAGTCCCCGGATGCGCGATGTGCAGATTGTGCGAATCCACAGAGACAGAGAGCCGACGAGGGGTTCCCGGGGGTTGGGGAGGGGGTGCGGGGAGTGACGCTAATATGTGCAGGGTTCGGGGGCAGGGGTGGCGACGAGAATGCTCTGCAACCAGATGATGGTGGCGGTTGCACCATAGGGTGAATGTGCCTCATGCCCCCCGATCGCCCGCCTTAAGCTAGTTGAAGTGGTCGATTTTATGTTATGTGTCTTTTACCACAATTTTTAAAAAGTTGAAGGCACTCGTGGGAGTCCAAGTCACGCCGCTAGAACCGCAGGCTCTGCTGCCCTCTCGACCGAGGCTTTGCTTTCCAGCTCTGGGGTCCAGAGAGAGCGCCTCCGCGGGACCCCCACGATGTGCGGGGCCCCGGGAGCGAGGAGCACGCAGGGGCCCTGGAGACGGGCAGTGTCAAGGCGCCATCAATGGAGCACTAGGCCAAGTGCTGGGCCTTGGGTGCGTGCGGCCTGGGCGGCGGCGTGGCCACCTGCCTGTGAAGCCAGCCCCATTCACGGGGCTGCTGTGAAGTTCACACGAGGTAACAGTGTGACAGTGTTATCTTTGGACCGTGAAGACAGGAAGGAGCCTCGTCACAGAAGGTCGCTGGCCCACCCTCTGTCCCCTGGCGGCTGCACCTTGCTGGAACTCTGTAGGGGCTGAGGGGCTCCAGACACCTCGCCATCCCTGATAGAAAGATACAGGGAAGAGGGGACAAGCACCCGCCGCTTATGGGCCAACGGGCATCGGGCCTGCTGTACCCCTAGCATTTAAGTCACTCTGTCCTCCGGCAACCTGTACAATGCCTCTTTCCGGGGTGAGACAGTCCCAGGCCGGGCCGAGACCTCTCGCTGAACTCAGACACCGACGCTTACCACGTGATGCACGGCCGGGGGGTGGGGGGGCCGTGTGAGAGACCCCGTAAGGGTGGTTCCCTGGGAGCCTCTGTCATCGACACCTAACCGCTCCCAAGGGGAAACTGGCCAAACCCGCAGCTGGGTGTGGCCCGAGAGCCGCCCTCGGGCCGGGCACGACTGGACCCTTTCTTCCTTGGCTGGGTCACCACGTCATCCACTCTCTTTGCCGGGAGTTTGATTTTGGTCAAGACGTCTTCCCTGAATTATGTGAGTTGTCCCCAGTTTTCGAGGATCCCAGAGCTTGGGGCTCCTTCCCTGTTCCCTCTCTCTCTGGTCCATTCCACAGAGAGGGGTCCC
Organism: Mormoops blainvillei; assembly: GCA_004026545.1. Taxonomy (NCBI): domain Eukaryota; kingdom Metazoa; phylum Chordata; class Mammalia; order Chiroptera; family Mormoopidae; genus Mormoops; species Mormoops blainvillei. The sequence goes on from PVJD01010837.1 coordinate 23,556, forward strand.
GTTCCTTGATGTTTGTTACCCGAGAGCACAGCGCTTCCAGGGCATGGCTGGATACCGGCTCCCGCACCTGCCCCCAGGAACCCCGGGGCCGCTCTGTGGGTGTCACAGCACCTCTGCCTCCATCCCCTGGGACTGCAACACGTGACCTGATGTGTTTACAGCCTCTTCCAGTGTCCAGAGGAAGTGCCACTTCTTTTTTGATGTTCCCTTTGATTTCCCATCACAGCATCTGGCCCACGGCAGGGCCTTCAGGACACGGGGACTATGCACTCCCCTGGAGAGGAGCCGATAGAACTGCTGACCAAGGGCATGTTATGGCATGTGCTGTGGTCACACGAGTCCTCCAATGGCCCTCCATGACAGCGCAGGGACATTGCTCCTGGAAATGCACACTGTGTGCTCCACCTGGGGTTGGGGAGCCCACCGTTGGGCACACGGGTGAGGATTTTTATGGCTGCTTGTGAGGGAGAAAGGCATGCCTGCTGGCGGACTGCCCGGAAGACCTCGTTTGTCCCCTGCTCTGCCCGCAGCCCCTGTGTGGCCCCGTGGGAGCTGGCTGAGAGCACTGGTGACAGGGCCAGTGATAATGGCATCAGGTGTCAGAGTGGGGACACTGTCCTGGCCTCCCTGGGTGGAACTGAGCTGAAGCTTGGGGCGCCCGATGGTCACCGCCATCTCGTCCATGTCCTTACATCCCTTGGCCACTTGCCACTCTGTCCCTGTCGACCTGGCTTTGCGGAGAAGGCCGGCTTTGAGGGCCCGGCTGCTGTCCGCCGTCGCCCTGTCCTGGTGCTTTGTCCTGGCCGCGCTTCCAGCCGCAGGCGGCCCTGCCTGCCTCTCTCCCTCCCTCTGCCCCCGCGGCGCCGGCCAGTCCTTCTTTGTCCTCTGGACCCACCGAACTGTGTGCCCTGCGTGTTCCCGACATGCTTCTCTTCTCTGCCATTCTCGTCTGTTTGTTTCCAGCCTGACTCCTGCTTGCTTCTCTCCTGAGACGGCTCACACTCCCACAACAGGCTCCTCCTCTTTGTGAAGAGAAGACGCGGCCTCATTTGCATAAAGAGGCCACGGGTCCTCGGAGCCTTCCCCGCCACAGCCAGGGTCAGAGCCCCCTTTCAGTCCTTGGCGAGCCCCTGCCCCTGAGGCCTTCCTCCCCTTTCTGGACACGGCTGCCATCTCCCAATGGCTCCAGAAACACCTGGAACGGTCCCCGAAGCACCCCTGTGTCAGGGCACTCCTCTGCCCGCTGCACCCTGGGCCTGCCCGTGGGAGCTGGGGCTGTCCCCCTGGCTCTAGGTTGCTGCCTCCAGATTGCAGGCTGGTGACAGGGGGACAACTGTCTATGGGGTTTGCTTCGTACACGCCCCCTGGCTCTCTGGCCAGTGTCACACCGTCATTCCCCTTGACACCCCAGGGGTGTTGCTCGTCAATGCCGAGCTCAAATGTCCACCGTGAGAGCCCTTGGAAGGACAGGTGCCCTTTAATTCAGAGGGGAGGGGAGGTGGGGGGACAAATGCAGAGCCAGCAGGACCGTGCTTTTCTGACGGCCGCTGCGGCCTCTCAGGGGCCGGAGGGAAGCACAAAGCACCTCGCATGTAGGGCGCCCTTCTCCCATCTCCAGTGAAGAAACCATGAGGATAAGTACGTATTCCCAGGACCCGGGACCTTAAGCGCCCCTGAACTTCACTGGCCCCTTCACAGGCGCTTACAGGGATAATAAACAGAGTGGATTTAACAATAACTTCAAGAACCTTAAGTAATCATAACACTCTGCTGGACACACAGTAAGCATTTCCTGGACAAGCATTTCTTAAGTGAATCTTGTCTCAGTGGCGTGATAGATGCTTACCAGACAGAGATCTGACTCATTAAAAAACGAGTCTAGCGGCGGATGCGTGGCACGAGGCCCCCAGCCGACAAGTCGCAGAGCTGGGGTTTGCGCCCAGGTCTGTCCACTCCAGGGCCCGGGCTGTTGACCACCACCCTGCAATGCCAATCGACAGAGCCTCACCTTCTGCACCGGACCGTGGGAGCCCGAGCCGAGGGTCCGCCCGAGCTAGCGTATCAGGAACACCCTCCTGGAGCATCTAATGTGCACTAGGGTGTGGCTGCCACGTGTTCAGTGCAATTTCCTTCTTGCTGTGATGTGCCACCTGCAGCCGGGGGTCCAGAAACAGCGCGATGCCATCCTGATCACACTACCCTCAACAGATGTCTTTTGATTCTGCAACATTTTCGTCTGTCAGAGCTGAGAAAGCAGTAACCGAGGAGGCGCCGGCATTTGCACAGGGAGCTAACTTCGTTTCCGATGCTGCTAATGCCTTCTGAGTTCCTGGGACTTGCACCTCGCATTCCCAGGATGCCCGTGGAAAGCAAATATTTAGACTATGTGCACATTATTCAGCTTTGGAACATATTTTCTCTTTTCAGAAAAATAAATGTTACTTAAAGCAGATGGTGCCGCTGCCTCTGACACGCGGCTCACACGCTCCTTCATTCATTTCCACGCCTCGCGCGGTGCCGTCTGCACAGCGCCCCTCGCGGCCGCCGCACCTCCGCGTGAGGTGGTGACCATCTCTTTTTCTGTTTTTTTCCTTCTGAAGGTCCATGCAGAAGTAAGCTCTTGCAAGTTATTCTCAGCATGTGTTTTCCTTTTTCTTTCTTTTTTTAAAAATTTTATTACTGTAAGGCCATGAGCACAGACACTCCAGGGGCTATGCCAGGCTTCCGACACACCACACGGTGCTCAGAGGGATGAGGCATCTGGAGAAACTGTTTCCATCTGGAGAAACCTCTCGTCATTCGGAAATGGGTGACAGCAAGTCGGTCGTGACTCATACGGCCTTTGTCATTCTGGGCTTTGTCAGCAGTACCTTAAGGTGAGGATCCCAAGGAGAGGGTCTGGATCTGGACAGTAACTCTGAATTTCTGAATCCACGAGATTGCTCCCTCGTGACCCGCGTTTGTGGGTGGGGAGGACTAGCTCGGGCTGGTGCCAATGTCGAGAACTGCACCCCGAGCAGCTTACGGCTCGCTGACCCGAGTCGATATCCCTCCGCGAAAGCCTCGTAAGCAAGATGCTGTGCTGAGGCGTGAGGAGTCGTGTGTCATCGAATTTAGCTTCCTTGATTATTGAAAAATGGTTACAGGAAGATTAAGCTGCAAAAGGAATGGCGTCAGCCCACAGCGAGGGGAGGCGACGATCCATCAACCTGAGAGGCGCGGGTGCCTCCGCCTCACTTCCTCTGACTTCGTTATTAATGATAATAAGTAATCATTGCGGGGCTTTCCGAGCCGCTCTCGTCTCCCAGTCCCAAGGCACCATCCCAGTGTTGACCTGCTCACTGGCGCGCTTTCGCAGTTGCGCAGTGCCAGGTAGCTGGGCGGCAGAGGTGGGTCGTGGGCCCCACGGAGGGAGGGCGCGGCTCCCAGGTGAGCACGCCCGGGCCTGGCCTTTCCAGCTGGCTCTGCGGAGACACGCCTCCGGCTGGGCGCTGGGGAGAGCCGGGAGCCCGGGGCAGCTGTGGGCGCCGTGCCGGCTGCCTAGGGTGGGGAAGGGTCGCAGGCTCTGGCTTTCGGCAAGGGCTCTGTCACGTCCCATGCCTTAGATGACCCGTCCGTTGAATGGGGGTGGGCGGTGGGGGGAGATGAAGACCTCGAGTCTGCATGGATTCCACTGGGTAAGGCACGTAGACTGTGGCACTGAAAGTGACCACATTTCCTGCGTGCACGGCGGGAGCCCCAGTCCTGACCTTGCTTTGGGGTGTCCCGAGGGCCACGTGGAGACCGGCGGAGACCCATCGAGCGGACTCGTCCCATCTCTGCCACAGGCACCGGTACTGGATGGAGTCAAGGACACGTGGCAGGGCCCCGCCCATGGCATCCATGTCCAAGTTGGCGGCAGAAGAAGCACACGGTGAAGGCTGTATGAGGATGGAGGGGAGCGGAGAGTTTTACAGACCCAGAGTGGGTGGGAAGGGAAGGCTTCTTGTGTGCGTTCATTCATTCACTCATTCATTCAAGGATTTGTTTGTGCAAGAAATTTAACTGAGTGTCTATGATGCCCCAGCTGTTATTCTAGGCGCTGGAAACCAAACAGCTCCGACACGTCACTGCCCTTCCCGAAGGCAGGCAGCAAGAGGACATGTGACTGGATTCTGGAACCCCAGGGGTGGTGGCTGCCTACGGGGGCGAGACAGAGGGGCCAGCACCCTGGCGGCCGCGCTGGGGAATCCATGCCTGCGTCTGCTCCGAAGCCACGCCCCCTGTGGGCGGCTTTTCTCCAGCGGCTGAGTGCGCCAGGGGTCCTGAAGTTGACCCCACTGCTGGGAGAGGAGGGCCCCCTTCCCCGTCCCGCTGTGGCTCAAGGGCTCTCCAGCAGCGGTGTTGCCAAAATGTCTGGGCTCCGTCCACCTGCCCACCCGCTCCCTGCTCCGCTCCGCTGAGTCCGCCCTGTAGGGGGCGGGCCGTCCGCCCTGCCTTTCCTGGCTCCCTCCCGGTCTCTTCCTCAGAAGCTTTTCCTAACAAGATCCTGCGTGCTTGGCCCCGTCCTGGTGTCTGCTTCTGGGAGGACCCAGGTTACGGACTAGTTTTGGAGAATAAGCAGCCTGAAGCCACGCGGACTGGGGCGTGGGGGCCCAGGGGCCGAGCCGTTGGGTCACAGGAGCGCAAGGCTTCCAGGGTGGAGCGCGGTGCAGAGAGGAGAGGGGCTCAGCTGGTGGGGGGTGGGGGCGGAGGGAGGAGCCCAAGGCGCCAGAGCAGAGTGAGGGAGGGGATGGGATGAGAGAAGGGACCGAAGTGCCACCAGGGACCAGACCTGCTCAGGCCTGCAGACCGTGATGAGGAGTCTGGGTCCCAGCCGGGTGAGAGGAGAAGACGGGGACGTTTTAGAAGGTCCCGCCCCACCTCCCGCCACTGAACGGGAAGAAGCCGTGTGTGGCTGACCAGGGGACAGCAATTTACTGGGTGGCCGCCGAGGAGGCCAGGCAGGCTGGAGGGGCCAGGGCAGGGGCTGCCGGCAGGCAGAGTCAGCGGCAGCCTCCGGCGGATTGGGGACGTAGTGTGTCCGAACGGCCTCGGGGCCAACCGAGTCAGTGGGAGACCTGCTTATGGGTGTGGGGGGCACAGGGAAGAAGCAGCTTTGCAGGGATGTTGAAGTTTCTCTTTGGAAAGGCTGAGTCCAGTCCCTTAGAGGGCTGCATGGAGTTGTCTGGAGGCGGAGGGACGTCCAAGTGCAGAACTTGGGAGGACGTTGGGGCTGCTGACACAAAGGGTCTGTGACCTTTGGGGTGAACCTGGCTTAAGGGTGAACTTCTCACGAGTGGGGGCTCACCAGAGCCCGATGGAGCGCAGGGCAGGGCACAGGTAGGAGGCAGGGGCAGTGGCTGTGGCGAGAGCCCCTGGGAACCAAGGACTAAAAGCGCTCCTGCCAGGACAGGGGAGACCCAATGAGGAAGGGCTTTGGTGACGGGCTTTGGGGCTGGCCGCTCCTCTGTGATTTTACGCGGCCCCTGAAATTTCAGAGCAGGAACACGGGGACTTGGGGAAAGGCCGGGTGTTGCAGGAAAAGGGGTGACCATTCTAATGATTCAAAATGAGGGCGGCAGAAAAAAGAAATGAATGTGGCCGACTCACCTCGATGAAAGGGCCTCTCAGATTAGGCAGCCGTCTGGCCCTCGGCTGAGCGGAGCCGGAAGGGCTTGGGAGACACAGAGAGGAGACTGGGCGAGGCCAGCGAGAGGCTGGAGAGTTACGTGACCAAAGCGGAGAGGCCGTAGGGAGGGGAGCGTCCTTGGGAGGGGACCTGCTCATGGGAAGGCTCAGGAAGGGAAAAGCCACCCTGCAGCCGGGCTGGGTCCAGGGGAAGCTGGACAGCCCAGGGGGGATGTCCGAGGGAGGCCGCCTTTCCAGGATACTGTCAGACACACGGAGGTTAGAAAAGGATAAGAGTTTAGGCCTTCGTTTGACTAAGTTTGTCAAGTGACAGCAAAGCCTTAACCCAGCTCTGCGGGGAGTTCCGCCAGAAGGGTCCTTGGATTTCCCAGACAGGTGCATTCTGTTTCGCCCTAATTTGGGGTGATGACAATTTTCAAACGCACGGAAATGTGAAAGAGTCACACCGTGAATGCCCGTGGGCTCACCTCACGGTTCTACAATGAAACTTTTGCTCTATTTGTTTTATCATCGATACATCTGTGCCTGCATCCCTGGGTCTGTCTGAAACCTGCCTTACCGTCGATACAGCCCCGGGCAAGTTGCACGCATCAGTGCACTTTCCCCTAAATGCTGCAGGATGAATAGCCTTAGCTGGAGTTCAGTATGGATTGATAAGTCTTTTTCAGGATGAAATTTGCATAAAGTAAAATATGCAAATCTTTTAAATGCTTATTCATTTCCTCAGAGCACTGTCTTTTTTTCTTTTTCTTTATTGTGCTAAGAACCCATAACACGAGATCGGCTCTCTAAACAGGCTGGTGGGCACACAGCACAGTATTGGCTGTTTTTTCAATAGGGGGATGGATTTTACTGAAGTACATGGAGCCGTTTTGTAGCGGAGCTGTGCGGGGACGGAATGGGGACTTGGGAGGCAGAACACTTCCAGATATTACAAGTCTTTCAGCAAGAGTTTGACAGCTTCTTTTTTCAACCCTCACCTAAGGATATGCTTTTTAAAAAAAAAATTAATTTGAGAGAGAGGGAGAGAGATATGAGAGAGAAACATTGATCAGTTGCTTCCCGTATGCACCCTGATCAGGGATTGAACCGCAGCTCAAGTATATGACCTGATGTTGTATCAAATGTGCAACCTTTTGGTGCATGGGACACACTCCGACCAACGGAGCCACCTGACCAGGGCGACAACTTTTTATTTTTTATTTTTTATATTTAAAGATGTCACCTTTTTAGAGTTGTTTTCGGTTCACAGCAATACTGAGGGGAAGGCCCAGAGATTTCCCACATACCCAGGGGCCCCGCATGCACAGTCCCCACTAGCAAATCCCCCGGCAGATGGTATATTTGTCACCATCAATGAACCAATGTTGACATGTCATCCTCGCCCGGAGTCCATAGGGTACCTCAGGGTCACTCTTGGAGTTGGGGACAAATGTATAATGACATGTGTCCACCATTACAACGTCTGTGATACAGAGCGGCTTCGCTCCCTAAAAATCCCCTGGCCCCCCCCAGTCACCCGTCCCTCCTTACTGACCCCAGCAACTACTGGCCTCTTCACCGTCTCCGCAGTTTTGCTCTATCGGAAGGGCGCAGAGTCGGAATCACTCGGGTGCAGCCCTTTCAGGTTATCTTCTGTCGCCGAGTATGGCGCACGTAGGGGGCCTCCGTATCTTTTCATGGATTGATAGCCCATTTCTTTGTAGCATTAAATAACATCCCATTGTCTGGATTTCCCTCCCTGAAGGACACCTTGTTTCTTGCAAGTTCTGGCAAACACGAATAAAGCTTCTATAAACATCCACGTGCAGGTTTTGCTGTGGAAAGAAGGCTTCAATTCCTTTGGGTGAATAAATACCAGGGAATGTTAATGTTCTGGGTCGTAAGGTAAGAGCACGTTTAGTTTTGTAAGACAGATACGTTGTCTGTCAAAGTGGTTGTAGCATTTGGCGCTCCCGCCGGCAGCGGGTAAGATTCCCGCGGCCCCACGTGCTCGCCGGCACCGGTGTCGCCAGAGCTGGAGACTTTGGCTGTTCTAACAGGTGTGCGGTGGAGTCTCCTTGTTGTTTCAATTCGCGTTTCCCTGACGACAGAAGCTGCGGAGCATCTTGTCACGTGTCGGTTTGCCACCTGTGCATCTCCTACGGCGAGGTGTCTGTGAAGAACTTTAGCCCTTTCCTGTTACCAGGTTGCTACTTTCCCTTTGTTGAACTGTGTGCCTTTTGGATGAGTCCTTTATCAGGTGTGTTTTGGGGATGATTTGCTCTCTCCCCGTCTGTGGTCTCTCTTCTCATCCTCCCGGCGGTGTCTTTCACGGGGCAGACGCGTTCCATTTTAATGAAGTCCAGCCTGTCGATGATTTCTTCCACGCATCACGCCTTTCGCGTCGCACCTAAAAAGCCACGCCCGTACCGAAACTCATCTAGGTTTTCGTGCTCTTTTATCTTTCAGGTTTTTAACTTGGTTTTGCACTTTGCATTGAGGTCCACGATCCATTTTGAGTTAGTTTTCGTGAAGGGCGTGAAGCCTGCGTGTAGCTATTTTTGTTTGGCACGGGGACCACCTACTTGTTCCAACTCCACCATCTTTGCTCCATTGTGTTGCTTCTGCTCCGTCGTCATAGATCGGCAGACCCCAGGTTTGAGGTCTGCGTCTGAGCTCCCTGCTCTGGCCCACCGGTGCGTTTGTCGGTTCATTTGCTAATACCGCCCTGTCTTCACGGCCGCAGCAGATGTCACCTTGAAGTTGGCTGGGGCTGGTCCTTCTTCAACGTCATGCCGATTTTAACATACTCTCAGTGCGTCCCATTCTGCAAGCCCCACACATCGACGAGAGCTCTCCCAAGCACTGTGAGACTCCCAGGCTTGTTCTTCCTCTCTCATCCCCGGGGAAGCCATGCTCTGCTGGAATTAGAGGAGTTGTCCCTGTGTGAAAGCAGCCCAGCCATTAGCCAGACACCCACGGCCCCCTTGCTTACCCCTCCCCGGTATCCTGCCTTAAGAACCCAGCTCCTTCCGGAGCCCCGGACTTCAAGCTCCACCCCTTCAGCCCCGTGGGGCCACTGAGCTCTGCCGTGACCCAGGAAGAGAGCTGAGGGGAGCACCAGGCTCTTCCCCTACGTCTTCCTCTCCCTCAGAGACTTCCCTCCTTCCCTAGTTTACGACGCCTGGAGACGTTTGCCTCAGATGTTTTTTTCAGGTGTATAGGTGTTTCCAGCAGGAGGCAAGGCCCAGTCCTCCCTGCTTGGGCCCGAAGCAGACATTGTAGGGCTTCTTCTTCGTCTCAGGAGGGGAGCTCTTAGAGAGGCCCAGGCCGGCCCTGGTCTCCACGGCCCGACGTGGAGTCTAGTGCAGCCGGGTACGTGTTCGTGGAGGCGGGACTCATGCAAGAGTGTGGGTCACGCCCACGGAAATCAATGCCATTATCTCTCCCACTTCCTTTTCTCATTTTTCTCTGTGATATCATCTGCCGTTTAGAGGGGAACGCTCAGAACAGCCTCCTCTTGACCAAGACGTCTGTCACCCTGGTTCTCATCTGCCTTCCCAGCCTGATTTTCCATCTCTCACTCGGAGAATCAGATCTTAAACTCCCTCCCTCGCTGTCCCTGCCTGGCCCCACATTTCTAACTGTAGCATGACGCCACCTTTCCTGATTGCCCACGACGGAAGCAATCGCTCTCCACTCTGACCTCTAGTCATTACTGTCGGAACAATTCACTGGGCAATTAATCACGTCCTGCCTTAAGTTATCTCTTCCCTCGTTGTCTAGAACTGACGTTCGGACCTCTTATTATATAATTTTTCACAGAAACATCTCGCTTCCCCATTGCAACGTGAGCTCCTGGATGGTGGGGCCCGGGATGTAGCACAGCAATGTTGCATGTAAAGGAATGGGTAACACATGTTACATGTTATCTGCACACGCACACATGATCATATGCCTGCTAATAAGAATGTTACCTCGGGTTGGGACAGAGGAAATTATACTTGCAGAAGAGTCTAATCAGATGCCAGGGCAGTAAATGTTATCAGGCTTAGTTCCTGTTTCGTCCCAAATTCCTTGCCCTCTTGGGTAAAGAAACGAGGCTTGTCTGTCGCTCCTGCCCTCGAGCCGATGTTCAGGCTCTTATCATGTCTGGACCCTTATTCCAGGACGTGAGATGGTAGCAGTGACCGTCTGGATGGGTTCTGGTCCCTGTCTCCACCTCCGTCCCTGAAGGGCTGCGACTGGGACTCACACGGAGGTCAGGACAGGCAGTGAAGAGCCGATTTCCTGTCCCCCGTTGTCCATCCGCCTTCCCGGTGCCCAGGGTGGTGCCCGGGAGGTGATGTGAGGACCAGCAGGTGGAGAGAAGGAGGGAGTCTGTGGTGTGAACCCCGGGTTGGGATGGCAGTTTCCCAGGGGCAGAGGTTACGTGCTAGTTAGCTGAAAGGAGCTGATGCGAACCCTCTACCTCGGGTCACGTCCCTTTGTTTTCAGCCATCGATTCTGATGTGGTCACCTCAGGACAGCTAGTGGCAGGTGTGCGCACTTCCATAAGTCCCCCAAGTGTTCTCCATCTTCCTGAAGGCTTTGCTCAGAAGATGAAGAAATGTTCCCTTTGAAACTTGGCAGATGTTCGACGAATGTAGGAGAGGTGACCAGAGCATAGAGATCGACCTACGGCGACCTCGCCCCCGGAGCTCCCTCCAGCCCTGAAACCCAGACGCTGAGCTGCGGAGGGAGGGAGACGCGCCTCAGGCCCTGACGAGGATCCGACCTCCTACAGCCAATCGCTGCCTCTCCCTCCCCTCCCCGCTCCGCCTTCCACTTTGCTTCACTCTCACCCTTTCTGGTGAGAACAGTTTGCAGCTGCAGACCAGCAGACGGGGGCTTGGGCCGCTCACACACTTGTCCTGGCTCCTGAGAAGTGCGGCAGGACTCAGTACCAGGTTTGTCGGTGTTTGGCACGGTCAGGGGTCTGGGCGGTGCTGGGCAACGGTGTCTGTTAACGTTTGGACTTTGTCTGTGGCTTCAAGATGGCAGCCTGGCTCCGAGCAGTGCCAACTCGTGCACAGCAGGGAGGAGGGGCAGGAGGGAAAGGGGCAAAGGGACTTTCTCCCTCTTCCTCTCTCCCATCAAGGACGGACACCTCTCCCAGGAGCGCTCTCCGGAGATCCCTGGAACATGGGAGTCTCCCGATTGGCTTAGAGCAAGCAGCTTGCGTCCTTGGCCTGCGGAGAGGGCCTCCCCTGTCTCCAGGGGAGGAACAAATTTCGGCGCCCTAGGCCGAACAAATTTGGGGTCACGCTGGCAAACGGGGGAGGCCGGCTGCAGGGGGAGAAGCTTAGGCCTCACAGAGTCCTCCCTCCCACTCGGAAAGGAAGAAAATGGGCCCGGCGCACCGGCGAGAGCCCGCTGGCTGTCCCCCGCTCCTTTGGCTGGGTTTCCGTCCGGGACAGGACGTGCAACGTGGGGTGGGAGGCGGCGCAGTCTTGAGCAGGTCACCTCGCCCAGCCCGCCCTCAGCTCCCGTGCACAGCAGGGACGGTCGTGGTTATGAGGAGGCAGATGGCACCGGCTGCCACGTGTTGAGGGCCTGGGCGTGGGCGCTGGGAGAGGCTCGGTCCTGAGACGCCCCCTGTGGGAACTACGCAGATCACCTGCGCTCTCCAGAGGGTGGGGGGACCTGGGGATGTGGTGGATGCCACTTTCAAGTTACATTGTAGGACAAAGGGGAAAGGATTTCATGAAGGTCCTGACTGGTTGACTTTGCATCAGTCAAGATTATTCTGCGTGGGGTGAGCCAATCGGGTGAGCCCTTAACCAGGGACTGGGCCTTCCTGGACGCCCAAAGCTCCAAGGGAGGAGACTCTTTCTTTCTTTGTCTGCCTTTGAAGAAGCAAGTGGCTGAGTTCCACGGCCTCCTAGGAATGCCTCCTGCCCACCAGCTGGGGGAGCCACAAAGCGGGTCCCTCCCCGCCCCACCCCGTCCAGCCTGCAGGCGGGCACATGGGGGTCCAGCACCTGAATTGCTGCCCCGTGCAACCCTGAGCGGAGACCCCAGGCACCCCGGGCCAAACTCCCGGCCCGCACAAACCATGAGATAATAATGAGCATTGATTTAAGCCCCTAAATTCTGGTTCATTTGTGGCACCACACGGAAAACTAATGCCCCCTCATAGACCTGCCCCCTCCAAGTCTCTCCACCTCCCCAGAGGGCTGGGATTGTCATGTCTTGGTTCTAATTTTGATTAGATGTAACTTGAGAAACAAATGCTCGGGCGCGCATCTTTAGTGGCACGATGTGAAGGCCACTCAGGTGCTGTTCTCTCCCGTCGGTCACCTTCAGGTGTGTCTGCGCCGCCCAGCCCCTCTGACCAGGCCACGGCCGGGGCGGGCAGATGGGAGAAGGTGCCGATGGCTGATGGCATTTCTCGCAGACAGCACGGCTGGTCCCAAACACGCCACCTCCCCCATCACGTCACAAGCCCCTCAGGACGAAGCCTGCATGCTCAGCCTGGATCCAGCCCACGTCCTGTCTTCGTGGGTTGGACTGTATTTGGGGCAGAGGACTGAAAAGACCATCGAATGTAAAACTTTCAGGTTGCGTGAAGCTTTCCCTTAGTTCACGTCATGCTGAGCTCCGGTTCCAACGTGTAATTGGGTTTTGGTGGGACCCCTGCTCGCCCTGAGCCTTTAAATTTGCAGCTCCCTGTCTGGGTGGCGAGGACAGACGCTCCACGTGCCGCGAGCTCCTTGTGGACCTCAGCCGTGTGGGATCTCATCTCTGGCCACCGCATGCCGTTCAGGGTCGTTGGCATTATTAACACACCGACCCGGAGATCAGTGTGACTGGCCACTTCTGTAGCCGCAGGTCTTGGTCCCTTACTCCGCACATTCGCGGCGCGGGAGGGGCGGGGGGGCGGGGCTTGGCGTGAACTCAGGGGCACCTGCGTCTGGCTCGAGCCTCTTGTAAGAGATCAGCTCGCCCAGCTTCCTCTTCACCGGAGACCTGCTAGTGCCTGATTCGGAGGCGAGTGAGCAGCAGAGCTCTCTCTGAGGGAGAAACAAACAACATTAAGCCAAGCAGGGGAGGCTGGAGCCAGATGAGCTGAGCGTGGAGCTCGGGAAATTAGCCCAGCGTGGAGGTGATGTCCTTCCGGGCGGGGTGTGCACGGAGCTTGCAGCCGCGGGCCCACAGGCGGCCTGTGTCTTGCTGACTTTGAAATAGAGAATTCACTCTTTTTCTCCAGATAGTTGTTTGCACAGTTAAACCGTGACCTCTTCATCTTTTTGGCCCAAAGCAGCAGAATTAAAGATGTCAGATCAGAGCATTTTCTCTCCCTAACAGCTCCCTGGTCTTTCGGCTCAGAGAATCGGGGTGAGTGGTCTCAGGGGCACAGGTGGGCTTGGGCTTCAGCGGGGACGTCATCCGTGGTCCCGGCTGTCCTGTGAGTCTGCTGGGCAGCTTGGCCCAACGCGGAGACGTGCTTCTAGTGCCCCCATCTCACCCCGTCTGGGGCGATACGCCTGCATTGGCGTCACCCATGTTCGTGACAGCCACCTTCCATCCATCTCCGTCCTTCCGTCCCCAGGTGAACTGGAGCAGAACCTGTGTTGACTTTTGTGCAGAGTTTTCCTTGCTTATTATTATTTTAAATACACACTCGTTTTTCTTAATATTTCCCCTGAATGTTGAACATGAACTTGCTAGAAGCCTTCTTGCTGGAGAACCTTATTGTCATTCGTGATGTCACTGGAAACAAGTGTGTGGCTTCTGATGGAGCTGCAAGTTCAGGATGTAAAAGGCATTTGAAGGGGATGCTTTTGATTCGCAGCCAAAGGCTCCCATAGGCGCTGGCCTGCAGCCGCCAGGAACGAAGCGACATCACCAAATTTCCATAGACCCAGCCAATCAGCATGCCAGTGGCCCCCAGAAGCCACGACTTAAAGTTCCAGGAAAAAATAGTGCCGAAATCGGTGGCCAGGAAGCATGAGCTGGCTGAGTGTGTAGCAGAGCCATGGTTTAGGAGCTCGGAAGGTCACCCACCTCTGGTGCTCAGGGGCCAGCGCCTGTCTGCAAAGAGAAGCGTGCAATCGCCTCGTGTGGTGGCTCTCTGTGTCCTCTTGATCCGGGCCACTGGGCTCTTGTGTATGGCTTGCGTGACAGAGTGTGGGCTCCTGTTGGGCCACAGTGGTATCTCTGTGCGGAGAAGGCAGCAGCTGGCTCACCGGGGCTCCCTGGCTCTGCCACGGTCCGTGGGGTGCCGAGGATGAGAGGAACGGGGATCAAGGAACACAGTCGGGGGCCGTGTGCCTCCCAGAGGACACGAGGCTCCGCGAAACGCTTCCTTCCAAGGCTGCAAGGCTGACTCACTGTGTAAACAGTGGGGGCAGAAGTGCAGCTAAAATAGCTCGGGTGAGACGTTTGGGGGGCACGGGATGCTGGGTGGGTGAGCTTTCGTGAAGCTTTGCGGCCTCCGGGTGCTCCGCGAGCTCAGCACCGCCCCCCGCCCCCCAAGCTGGCTTGGAGCACGGGTCTAACTCAGAGGGGTCCTCATGCTGGGTCATTTATTCTCCTTGTTCGAAGGCGCTCTGCTCTCTTCAAAAAGCTGTCTTACAGAGAGGAGGTTCCAGGGCTCTGCACTCGCTCAGCAGCCGCCCCTCCAAAAAAACCCACTTCAGTCCATAAAAACGCACCAGGGACCTACGGTTTGCACTCAGCCTATGACGTGTGGGCAGGCGTGGGGACAGGGCCTACGGCCCCTGCAGCTGAGCGCCGCCATGGAAGGGTGACCGCTTTCTTCCCAGAGGGGTCCCTTCTACCGAAGTCCCGATACTTGCTCCGCTTGCGCAGGCCTGGGTCCCACGTCCGCCCCTGGAGGGTGGGGGTGGGGAGAGGAGAACCCGCCACCCAGGCTGTGAAGGAGGCGGCAGAGGCCTGCAGGGAAAATGGGGGGCGGGGAGGGAGTGTGCGCGGGCGCAGAGCGGGCTGCCTCGGCCGCGGGGGGCTCCCTCCTTCATCAGGCGCACTGTGTGCAACCCTCCTTTCCTGTTACTGAAGGTTGTCTTGGCATTTTATTGCTTTCCAGTCACTGCAAGAAACCAAACCAGTCTTTTTACAACGGTCTGTTTGTAATTGTTTCCAAACTCCTCCTGATCACGTGTGGGCCACGTGCTCCCCTGAAGACCTCGGAGGGGTGCTGTGCGTGTGTGTGTGAGCTGGGAGGTGTGTGGGGGGGTGGATGTCACTCCTCCCCCTTTGCACGTCTCTGGGCTCTAACCTGTCTGCCGTTGGGGGGGTCCAAGGAAAACCAGTGGCCATTGGCTGTGGGCAGTGGTGGCTGTCCTTGGTGCTGAAACTGTCCAGCTTTGTCACCTTCTGAGGGCCCCACAGACCGTGGCCCCACAGAGGGAGGGTGTGGTTTTCTTCGGGGATAACATTCACTCCTGCTGTAAGAGCTTCTGCCACAGAGAACAATTCAGAAGCGGGGTCTAGGTCCCCACGCCCCTGCCCTCTCCAGCTGCCACATCCCCACAAGCCCTGGACCCTCCCGGAGCCTCCATAGTCCTTCCCACGAAGCCGTAGGAGCCCCAGAAGCCCCAGAAAGTTCCTTGGTGCCGTCTGAGGGTTGTGGGGGGTTGGGGTGGGGTTGGAGATGCCCCTGTCCCCTTATAGGACCTGTCACATGCCACTTCCCCCCTGTCCTGCTGGAGCTGGTATTTTAAAAAAAATTTTTTTATTGTTATTCTACTGCAGCTGTCCCAGACGCTCCCCTTTGTCCTCCTCTGCCCAGGCCAGCCTCCACTCCCACGGTCGGTCCCCACACGGTTGTCTGTGTCTGTGGGTCATTCATACCAAACTTTCCACCTCCAAGTAAAAACCAGGCGTGCACCTATGTCCAAACCGCATGCCATGCCTCACAGCCTCCTCTCATGAGGCCCCCAGTGCAGGCTGGGAGAGCAGGTCTTACCGCTCAGTGGGACCCAACCAGGGAGTAAGCAAGTGTTTGGTAAAGAGGTGACCTCAGAACCTATTGCCCAAACCTGGACCCCTGGGGGAGTGAGAGATGCTGTCAGCAATGCCTTCGGGATGACAGTTTATCTGTAGAAATGAGGACATATGACCATCCTGTTATCTGGAAGGAATTCTTCTGAAGCTCCCACACTCTCTGGTTGGTTTTAGGGAGAGAAGGGTGGAGCTCCCGGTGCCCCCGGTGTCCCCACCCCCGGGCTGGGAGGAGACGGCCCCTCACCATGGCCCCACTTTCCCGCCCCTGCCTGGTGGTCCAGGGGACTGGCCCTCACCTTCCCAGTGTTTATACGGGCTCGAGGGGAGGAATTGGTGAGAGAAGGCTGCTGCCACCTGAGCGACTCAGGGGATGTGTCTTTGCGGCCCCCCAGCTCCCTTCAGAGGGCTAATTCCCTTTATTCAGTGTTGAGGCAATTGTTTAACGACAATTCCGGCACTGCGAGGGCAGCCCGCTGGGCACACGGCAGCCAGGCTTCTCGACTGTGGGCAAGAGGAGAAAAGTCTTGGGCCGGCTTCAGTAGAGAATGGACTTATTTATCCAAGCACGTCGCCTTCCCCGAGGGTCCTGGGAGAGCCAGAGAGCCAGGTGGTGGGCTGCCCAGTGAAATCACAGCCCAGGGCTGTCCCACCCCTGTGACTCGCCAACCCTGCCCATGGCTGCACTGTTAGGACCCTGGCGTCCAAGGCTGCTTCAAACGGGATGGAGCTGCTGCTCCCTGGCCACAGCGGACTCCTCGCAGGCCTGCTTCTCTGCGCCGTCAGCTGCCAAAGCAAAACCTGGGAGTGAGCACCCAGCTGCCGGAGCTGGGGTCCCGGAGCCGGAGGAGGAGGAGGAGGGGAGCAGGGGGTGTGCAGCCCAGATCTTCCATCCTGAGGGTGGGACGCCAGCTCTGCATCCCCAGGGGGATGTCTCCAGGAGCACAGAGAGGGGCTTCGTCTGCTGCGTGATCCGAGGTGTGCGGTGCCCACCTGCCTAGGGTGGTCGTGTAAAAGGTGGCCCCTGAAGGGATCGCATCCTAATCGCTGGAACCTGTGACGGTGTTATCTGACTTCACAAAGGGACATTCACGTGCGGTTAAATTCAGATGGGAGGTCGCCCTGGGTTACCTGGGTGGGCCCAAATGTAACCACAGGAGTCCTTGGGAGGGAAGCAGACGGAGGTGTGACAGGGTGGCAGAACTTTGGGGGCATGTGAGGAAGGGACCGTGAGCCAAGGGGTGCTGGCGGCCTCCAGAAGCCAGAAGCGGCAAGGAAACCCTCCTCCCCTGTAGCCTCCAGAAAGAACATTGATTTGGGCCCCATGCGTCTCACTCGGAACACCTGGCCTCCAGGGCTGTAAGAGGCTACATGCGTGTTGTTTTAAGCCATCAGGCTCGGGGTGATTTGTCACAGCAGCCACGGGACACTGGGGCACTCCGTAAAAACTTGTGGAGGGGGTGAAAAGGAAGAGAGCATTGTCCACACGTTTGTGGGCGTGCCGTCGCTGAGGTCAGCGGGGCTGGGCGAAGACAGGGCCGCTACCCATGTGGTTGGCTGGGGCCCTAGCAGCTCCTGCTGTGTGGAGAGCGATCTGAAAACCCCCTCTCTGGGCTGCGTGGCCTTGGGGTTTACGCAGTAAAGGAAGGGATCTTTCCAAACCTCTCTCAGTGCAGCCGCAGATGGAGAAGTGTTTGGAGGCAAGAAACCACTTGCAGGCTCATGATTGAAAACAACTCATGCTTGGAGGGTTAGGGCTTGTGGAGGAAGCAATGTTTCGACCAGAACTGTTGAGGAAATAGCTCTCATATCAGCCGGCCAATTTGTCACACGCAGTTCCCGTTCCAGTGGTCAGACTTGTGCCTCTGCCAACCTCCTCGGGGCAGCAGCGGGCCTCTGACCGGGCGGGGCTCTTGCCCTGGGGCTCCGCGGCGGGCCAACCCCCGGCCGCTGTGGCGCCCGGCGACAGGGCTCCCACCCTCTTCGGCCCACGGTGTCCTCGCTGCTCCGGCAGTGTGGGAAGGACAGTGGACTCAATGGCTCATGCTAAACTGTAGGGCGTGTGGGTGGGGACCACTCCATTTTTAGCTTCATGTGGACTCATTTCAAAAACCAAGAGTAGTAACGTCTTTCTCCCACGGTTGGGGGACTATTATCTCTTTCACAAGCATCTCTTTAAATGGTGGCTTCAGCGTGGCAAACTGCGTATTTGAAGGAAATGATCAAGTCTGAGGCCTGGGAGAGTGGGGACCTTGGGAGCCCCCAGACTCCTGGGCACCGTCTCTGATGTCACGCTGCTGTCCTCCAGCCTGCGGGAGGCCTGGTGGGCACCACGGGCTTTTACATTCCAGCCCTTGTCTCAGCTGTGACGAGGCAACCCGTGTGCCCTGTTAGCAGGTGGCTGGTAACCAATCGCCCTGTTCTAATAAAGGCCGCACGGGCACTTACTCCCCTCCCTGTGCCCCCCCCCCCACCCCGTACGTCACATTGCAATCATCCCCTCCGAAATACTCAAGTTCACGTGCTTGCTTGTCTGTTCACGGTCTGAGCCATCGGCCGTCAGAATCCGGTTCCCTGCCAACTCGGTCCATGCCGGGGGCTGTCTGCTCACCGCGCGGATGGCGTGAGGCCCTCTCCCCTCTCTGCCTTCCTGCCTCCCTGTGAAGGGAACCCCCACACGGTGAGATGGCTGCTGGCCCCTCTCCTTCACTGACTGACTGGGCGTCTTCTCTGGTTGGTGCGTTTGGGGAGGGAACTGACCCGACAAGTCTCCCCCTTTGGGGTCTGCCTGCCTCCATGGGCCCAGTGCAAGACCTCTGCCCTGCAGGGGCTGGGGTGCCCCTTCCGTCCTTACCCAAAGCTGGACGCACGATTCTGCCCAGTCTGGGTTCAGCGTCCTGAAGCCCATGACGGCCGCGCTCCCTGCGCCGGCCCTACTCGCCTGGTGCCACCGTTTTGTCGGCATTGGCTCACCCGGTTCCTGTATCTCTGTAGTTCCAAACGCGGCCTGAGGACACAGGGGTCGTTTGCTGAACTGCTTGAACCCCCTGTGCACATCCCCATCCCAAGCGCCTAGGACAGAACCTACCACATCGTCGGTACTCCATTGACTGTTCCTTTTTAAGTGAGCAGGTGCATAGATGAGCGAAATCAATGCTTATTACTCTTTGCGAGTAGTAGGTCTTATAAAGATTTGTTGAAACGGTTCGTTGAGTTGAACACGTATCTGTGGAATCGCTACCAAATGCACAGCTTTCTCTCGGGCCTGGGTTCTCCGGATGTGTCCGGGCAGCAAACCAGGCCTTCAGGATGACCCACCGCGGCTGAACGGGGTGGATTAGATTTGGAGTTATTGGAGTTAATCATTTCAGCAAACGCCATTACCCACGGAGATGTCACTCCTGCAAGCCCACAAGCCCGCGAGATCCTTAACTCCACTCTGGGCTCGTGTTCATCGGATCCCCTGCAGACGTTACCTGGTAACGGAAGCATCAGATGAATCCTGGGTTTTTCTCCACTCTTATTTTTTTTCCCTCCATCGTGTTTACCATGGACAAAAACAGAGGCCGGACCCTTCGAAGTAAGAAATTAACTTCTATACTGATGTTGAGTGATGTTACTGCTGGGCTACCCTTTTCTTAAGGGCTCAAGCTTGACTGAAGTTTGGAATCGCTAATGAACGGAGCAGACATTGTAAACAGCGGTGTAGTGTTTGAGCACGTGCGCCTGTGTTCGAGGCTCTCCTGATGGCAGGGTACTGGGACCCCTGTCTTGGCAAAAAGCATTTCTCAGCAGATGGATGGGTCTTGGGGGTGCGATTCATGAAGACAGTCTCTTTTACTGGAAGGGATACAGATGTGCCCTAATAGGAAGTTGTGGATCATTTCCTTGAAGGACTCTTTTTAGAATTTCAGGAAATGGGCGTTTGGGGAGATGGAAGTTAAGATGTTAAAGCAGGTTTTCTATGTAATTGGAGACTTCCCAAACCAGGTGTAAAGCTTACCAAACATGCTGGAGCCTTTAAACGAAACACAGGCACTTAATAAAATTCCTTTCTTTCTTAAGAAAAGGTACCGAGAAAAATCTTACTTGTCTGTTTGCTTTTCAGGGGGTGTAGTGAGTTAAATTCTGTGCTCTCCCCAGATCCATGGAACCCCCAATGGGATGGGGTTTGGAGGTGGGGCCTCTGGGAGGTGATGAGGCCCTGAGGGTAGAGCCCTCATAAGTGGGATTAGTGTCCTTATACAAAAGACCCCGGGCAGCTCCGTCGCCCCTTCCGCCAGGGAGGACACGGCAGGAAGTCACCCTCTGCGAACCAGGGCGAGGGCCCTCAACGGATACTGACCCCCCGCCCCCCCGTGCCCCGATCTTGAACTCTCAGCCTCTGGGAGTGTGAGAGAGAAATATCTGCTGTTCAAGCCATCCAGCTTACGGCATTTTTGTTACGGCAGCTCAAAATGACTAAGACAGAGCGTGTATATGCCGAGGAAATGGGTGATCTGAGCCGTCTAATTCCCTGATATTTGGGGGATGTAGAACCGTAAACTCAGCTGCAAGTCTAAAGCATCATGTTAAATCGCTCGATATTTCAGTGAATATACAGCAACCAGCCAACAGCTCTCCCTGACCGACCAGACCTGGGGGAACTGCCCTCCGTCCTCAGGGCAGGGACCCTTCCATCCGGAGCTGGGACCAGAGAGTACCCTTTGTCTCCTTTACCCTACGGGTCAATATTTGTCAGGCATTTCACGTGTTGTGCTTGGCTTCACGTCTTGCTCGACTGAGGAAAGTGGAGGCAAGGGGGTGGGGCTTTGAAGGGACGATGATTCTCGGTGAGTAATTTGTCTCGCTGAGGAAGGATTCCTGGAAGTCCCCTCATCGAAGACGATGGCGTCTAATTGGCTTAATTACAGGATGGAAGGAAGGGAATTTCCGTGCACATGCCGTCAGGGACCCAGATGTCACTTTGCATCAGCCTGCCTCCTGGTAGCTGTTTTCAGATGGGAGAAAGGCAAGGCTCGGAGATGCAACAAAAGCAGTTCTGCTGGAAACAGATGTGCAAACCGACGCTATGGCAACGTGACGTGCCTGACACAATGGCTGCGGCCCGCTCCCCGCGCGCCCGGCGCGCTTGCGTTCAAGGTCAAGCCAGCAACGCACACCTTCCCTCATGCATGTTGACAATGAGCGACAGCAAGCCATGGGCCAGCGAGGCCGTCACAGACGTGGCCCCCGTGAACGATCAAAAGGGATTAATGAGTTTCCACAGTTCTGGTTTTCAATGATGTTGAAAATAAATCTTGGGAAATGCCTGGGGCTGTATTCCAGGATAAAGGGTACAGAGGTAGGTATGTACGGCTACATGCCCACATGTTCTTTTCCAAAATAGTTTTAAGGTTTTTTTTTTTTTGGTTTTTGGTTTTTTGTCCAAGCATCTGACTATGGCTTTGTAGAGTGTTGAAAAAAAATTGGAAATCAGTCAATATGTTATTTGACTAAATCCAATGGGAAATTTTTAATCATCCTGGACCCCCCTCACCTTGACCTTCCCTATGGGGACGTCATCCCCCGTTCTATTTTGAGTGGGTCCAAGCCGGGTTGCTATAGCGATGAAGTGCTTCTCCTAAAGCTAGCCTGAGGGCAATGAGGCTCGGACCCGGACCCGGAGCGCCCGAGCAGCCCGCCTTCCCTTCAGCCTCCACGGCCCCGCGAGCCCCCGCAGACTGCCTGGGAACAGGAGGTGTCTGCTCCGTCAGTCAGAAGACACAGGCTTCTAACATTTAACCTGATGCAGCTCTTAGAGGGCAGAAGGCTAGGCGTCCCTGCGGACGCCGTCACGCGCCCCGCCCGCAGGGTCTCTGCAGGCGCGCGCCTTGCCGCACCTGGGCGCGGGCCGGTCTGTTCCGGATGGCAGCGCCTGCCTCTGTGCCCTGACTGCTGACCGGGGGGCTCTGCCAGACGGAGTCCTTCAGGATGAAGGACCGTGTTTGGCTCCTCTTTGTCCTGCCAGGACCTGGCTGGCTTACTGACCGAGTCAACAGGGCAAGGGGAGGCTCTGGTCTAACATTCAGTAAGTGACACCCACGGCTGCATCTCTTTGCCCACGTGCTGGGCCCCTGGGGCCTTCGTAAATGTTGAATAACGTGAATGAGGCGAGGGAAGGGAGAGAGCGGGTTTCTGAGCCGCCGAAGCCCAACCTTGAGCTGGAGTAAACAGGACGGACTGTTTACCTGGGAGACCCTGGGGGAGAGCTGATTGGAAGTGTTCTTTCTTCCGCTGCGTTCTACTGAAAAAAGAAGGAGAGATGGGGAATAGTGGTTTCTCAGCAGACCCTAGCGTAATCAATAAAGCCAAGGAAGGCCGAGGTGCAGGGGAGGACGCGCCCTGGCCCCGCCAGCAGGACCCCTGGCCCCAGGGGAGAGACGGCCACCACTCATTCAGCTCACGATGCGCTGTAGTGGGACAGGAGGGATGTGCCAGCAGACAGCGTCATGAGGACAGGAGCCAAGACGTGTAGCTATGGGAGTCTAGGAACCCTTTTTGGGGGTGGGGGGGGTGACTCTTTGAGCCTCGAATAGGGTGACTGTGGGACATTTGAGGGAACTCAGGAAGGTTCTGGAGGGAGCTGTGGGAAGCAAGGCGTGGAGCAGGGAAATCACGACACAGGACTCAGAAGCAGTCGGGCGACAGCAAAGGCCGGGAGCTCGGGCCGGACAGGAAGCTGGGCTCGCCCAGCATTCCCGGACCCCCGTGCGGGGTGGCCCGGAGCTGAGGGCTGGAGATGCGGAGGGTGAAAGGCAGACCTGGGGTCCCCCCTTGTTATACTTACCGTCGAGCTGGACTGCCAGATTATAGACAAAAAGCTCCTCGTTGAATGGACACCCACACTTTGGGTGGGACAACAGGGCCCAGTGACTGAAGACTTGGCAGGTGGGCGCCGCTCCGACAGGCCAACTGTGAGACGCTGACAGAGGGCAGGTGAGCGGAGAAGCAAGGAGCCCGCCATCGGGCGTGTTCAGGAGGAAGGGCCCCAGGCGGGGGCCCCCACGAGGTGGGAAAGAGGCGAGGCCATTCACGGAACCGAGGAGTCTGGTGCCACAGCGAACAAGAGGGAGTGCGGCCCGAGGGAGCCGGGCAGGGTCCAGGAGGCCCGCACGACCTTGCGGGGCTTGGGGAGAAGTTCAGTGTTTGTCTGAAGTGCCGTGGGCGTCACTGCAGGGTTTAAGCAGAGGAAGGAAGACCGATTTTCTGTTGAGATTCCCGTGGGCTTTTCGGCGGGACCCAGACTGGAAGGGCAGCCGTGACAGCAGGGAGGGGGCCGAGAAAGCCCCACAAGAGCTGGGTCGGTGGAGGCGGCTTGGACCAGGGCGATGACTGGGGCAGGCGCCGGCGGCGGGCAGGGCGTTATGGGGAGGCAGGATTGGCGAGCCCGCCTGGAGGGGGTATGGGGGGCACTGGGAAGGCGAGAGCAGAGCTCGGGACGACTCCGGGCTTCCTGCCTGAGAATCTAGTGAATGAGCCTGTAGCTTCCTAAGAGGGGGTGTTTGGGGGGTGCAGGGGCAGGTGAGGGTGTGAGTGTGGCTCAGCCTCGGGCGTGAAAAGCCCATGAGGCCCTGAGGCCGAGATCCCCATGTCTGGGCCATGCAGGGCCGAAGACATGGCTGGGGCGGGGTGTGGGGCGCGTTGGTCACAGGTGGGGGTGTGGCAGGAGGCTGTGCGAGGCCTGAGGTGAGACCCCGAGGGGGCAAATGATAAAGAAGGCAGGAGTAGACCCTCAAACAAGGCCAACGCTGAGAAATCAGAGTGGGGGCACTCAGGACAGTGGCAGAGAAGTGGGGATGAGACTCCAAGGAAGGAAGCCGAGGCAGTGCTGTCTGCGGGCCAAGAGGCAGGGCCCAGGGGCGGAGGGCGGGGCACCGGCTGGCATTCTGCTCAGAGGACATGTGACGGGGGAGGAAGTGTTTCCTTTGCTTCGGCGACGTCAGCTTCGGCGACTTCTCTTCAGGAGAGATCCTGGGGCTGAGGGCAGCTGGGCAGGTGCGGGAGGGACAGCAGGGGTGGGGAGAGGCAGGAGAGCACAGAGTCACCGCCCCGCAGAGGGCGGCACGCGAAGGGAGCAGGGACGGTGGGGGAAACGTGCTCTGTTTTTAAGCAGCAGCTCCCTGGTGTGGGCTTCACACTGCTGGCAAGATGGAGCCATACGGACAGGTGGCCCAGCACAGAGGGAACGCTCTAAGGAGGGACGTCCTTTAAGGCAGAGGGACCCGTCTCACTTGTAAGAAGAGGGAAGAAGGAGACACCGGGACCCGGGGCTCGGAATTCGGCCCAGGGAGACGCGGGAGCCGCCGTCCGAAGGCTTCGCGCGGTGAGGGGAACAGAGCCGTGAGGATGTGGCCGCAGACGCGAGGACAGGGAAAGGCAGGTCACAGGCTCGCGAGCAACGGACCGCGCCTGAGAACCAGCCCAAGATGGCCGCTGGCGTGTCCCACCGTGGATTTAAAGGGAGCCAGTCGGCCGGTCCTGCTTGATTCACCCCCAGCTCCTGCCTGTCTCTTGGGCACGGTCAGGAAGGAGAGTCGTGGTCAAGCTACCCACCCGGGGCAGGACTTTTGTTCCCAGGGTCAAAGAAGGAAGGCAGAGGGAGCCGGGGTCACCTGCGAGGAAGGGCATCGGATGACGGACCGTGGCGTGCGCGCTGGATGCAAGTGAATGCGGGGTGGGGCCCGTTCATGGGAGCCCGCTTGGGGTTAAAGGGCACTTTGAGTGGAAAGCCCCTGAACAAGAGTCAGAGGTCAAGGTTGGATAGTGGCCCTGATGGCATCACGTTTTGGCCAGCCCCTCTGCAATGACACTTCAAATAAACAGTGTGCTTGCCACGCCGAGGCAGGCGCAGATGAGTCCTCAGTCCCACCCCACCGCTCAGGGCTTCGCCCCTGCAGAGCCCTCTGGGCCTCCGCTGACCCGGGGGCCTCGGAGCCACAGCTGTCCCTTCTGTCCGTACCGTCATCAGCCGCAACTCCGTTTTCCAGCTGGGTGGGTCTGCAGGCCCCAACATGGCGCTGTTCCTCCCAACTCCTGGGCAGTCGACGGCACCTGAGGGGCATTCTCTGTCCCAGCTCAGAGGCCCACCTCCTGGGGTCTCCGTCCAATGTCATTTAACTGGCACAACGGTGACAACCCACGCCATCGGCACTGCTGCCGCCAGCTTTGCCAGCTGCCTGAGAATGGCCTCGCCCCCACGTGATCGGTGGTGGCGGACGGGCCGCTCCCTGCCCAGAGCTTCCCTGGGAGGGCTGCTGACGCCTCATCCGGAAACCATGCTGCCCTTGGCCACACGGGAGCGGCCCTCTAAAGTGTGATCCGTAACGGTGAGAGCGTGATCTCTAAAGGCGACAGGAGCGGGAAATGGCGCAAGTTGCTGGGCAAAGATAAAAATGACCCCACGAGGGGAACAGGAGGACCCATAAAGGCTCTCTTAACTGTCTGGATACTGTGTGTTGCTGACCACTTTGTCGCCATGGCAGCAGGCTGGCTGTTTGTCTCCTTTCCATGCCACCGTGGGCGCGACCAGGTCACTTTGGTCAGAGTGGGTTTCCTTGCCGGTGGTGGGGAGATGCCGCTGTGGCCACACTGGGTCGCTGGAGAGGAGTGTGCCATTTGCAGAGCTGCGTTTGGGTTGAATAAAAGCCAAGAGTTTCCTTCTGGGTTAAAGAGCGAGTGGGTTTATTAGGGACAGGTCTTCCCATCTCGGATCTCATGGCTCTTCAAGCCCAAAGGCCCTCACGTCGGACGGAACGGACAGTGGTCTCCACCCAGCGGCGTCCAGGAGTGGCACGCGGGCTCTATTCAGAGAAACGCCAGGCCTTGTTCTTAGACGAAACATTCAGTCCCAGTGAGACAACCTGCTTTGCGAAATTAGTTGATTTTTCTCTGCATGGACAGTGATGGCTAATTTTAGGGACCCACTCGGCCGGATCACAGGGTGTCCCGATATTTGGTTAGTCCTTATTTCTGGGTGTGTCTGTGGGGCGTCTCCAGGTGAGGTCAGCGCTGGAGTGGGCGCACTCAGCAGAGCAGTGTGCCCGCCCCAGCGTGGCAGCCGGGGGCGCACACGGAGCAGAGCGCAGGGCAGGAACGGGTTCCTGCCGGCCTGCCCGGCTACTTGAGCCTGGAATCGATCTTATCTTGCCCCTCGTCAGCTGCGGTTCTCAGGCCTTTCAACTTCGACGGGAGCTATGGCACCGGCTCTCCCGGGCCTCCGGCTCGCAGATGGCAGATCATGGGACTGCTCAGCCCCCATGATGACATGGGTCAGCTCCTTACATGAAACCTCGTCCCTGAGACACGTCCTGTTGGTTCTGTCTCATTGGAGAACCCTGACTGATACACGGGGCTAGGTGCTCTGGTGTCAGGAGGTATGTTTGGTAAGTGCAGACGCCTTTCATGGTGCCACCGTGGCTGGGTCACTTCTGTCGAGTTGCTGTGAGACGTCCCCGCTTTCCAACCTGGACTTATTTCCACACTTTCCTGCGTGCGCCCCAGTTCCAGGTAAACTCTGCAACTTTCTTTTCCTCAAACTCAACTTCTGTTTTCCAACTTGACATCTTTTCTCTCAAAAACACTTCTACTCACAGGAAATACTCTCTCTGAAGGACAGTGCTTCTGATCCCAAGTATATGCACTCTCTCTTTTCTTCCTGTAACAAATATTTATGCCAGGCACACTGACAGGGTGCACCCTTCAGGGGCCCCACAGCACACTGGAGAATGCTTAAAATATCTCCCAACTCATTCATCAGTGGATGAGTGACGTGTGGTTTGGTCTTGGCATGTTAACTCGCCACTCTTGGCTGGGGACTCCTTGTGGGCTCAGGGCCTCCGTGTCACCCCTGGTCACCAGTGAGCATAGCAGGCGACAGATTCATCATTCAGTGAAGAGATCAATTAAGTCAGTAGAAATCCACTCGTTGGATTAGCTGTCATCGGTCCCTAAAACGAAGACAACCAGAGGCCACGTTCACAGTTAGTGGTTAGGACATGGTTCCTCCTTGCTCGGCAATTCACTGCCTGTGACAAACAGTCAACTGCCCTAATATTTTCCCTCCTCCCCCTCATGGCCTACCTCGATGAAGAGCGTCCATTCCAATTCCAATAGGCAATTACTGTCCACGTCCGGCCTCTTCCACGAGAGACTGGACCTGGGGGAAATCGGAGTATTTCACACCAAGCCGAAGGGTGCTTGGGGTCTGCCATTTGCATTTCGGGGCTGCCGTGTTCCCATGATGGGTGCTGTCAGTGCCGGGTCTGTGCACCCATCTTTAGGGAGAAACCCT
This sequence comes from Mormoops blainvillei, assembly GCA_004026545.1. NCBI lineage: Eukaryota > Metazoa > Chordata > Mammalia > Chiroptera > Mormoopidae > Mormoops > Mormoops blainvillei. The sequence goes on from PVJD01010837.1 coordinate 50,548, forward strand.
TGAGAAATTAACTCCATCATGTGCCTGGTCAACACAGCAAACCCAAGAACTCAGAGGAAGGGCCACCTGTTAGGGGGAGGCTGGAGTACACGAGACTCACAGAAGTGGAGGTGACGGCATG
>PVJD01010838.1:0-50651 GCA_004026545.1 Mormoops blainvillei
GGTTTGCTTGATGCTGAATAGAGAGCCCAGAGCCCCAGTCTGGATAGAACCACATCCCTGGAAAGAACTTCCCATGGTACCTAGTGCTACAAGCTCCTAAAGGGACCTCATTCAGCCACAGGACAGGTGGATCTGAACTGCTTTCTATGGCTTGCCTCATAAACTTCTGCGTGGATGACAGAATGTGGTCTGAGAGTTGCTTTCGTGAAACCTGGGCACAAAACTGCGATGGGTAACTAACCCACCTCAAATTTAACAGATGCCATTATCCTGAAAGTGGCTTCACTCAGTTCCGCACACACAAAGACACCGCCCTTCATCTCCCCCGGGGCATGGTGATCTCACTCTTACCCTGCAGCTGCTTCTAATTTCTTTCTAACAGAGGCTTATCAACTGTCATGTCATGATTTTGAAAGGTAATAACCTTGTGAAGAATGTTGACAGGCACCACTTTTAGAGAATGTAAGAGAAGGAAGTATTTCCCCTCCTCCCCACCTCCATGTCTCTCCAAATTTCAGCTCCAAGCTACTGTTCAACCTGCTCTAGCCTGGAATAATCTCCACTCCTTCTTTCAGAATCCTACCAGTTAGATCACTTATAGAGAACACATTGTATAAATTAACTCATCTACCTCCAAGGGATGGTTCTTAACATTTAATGTGCCCAAATGGGGAATCTACAGTGCAGAACAGCCTCAGATGAATCCTTCCCACAAGGTGCTTGTCAGAGTACTTACTTAAGGACAGAGAACAGTTTCAATGACGAGTTTTGTATATGCCTACTAATAAAGGTTTGCCCATGTGGCAGAATTCATACCTAGACTCCGCCTATAACATGCCACTCGGAGGAGAAGTTGTGAGACAGGAAGACATTTAATGCTACCCACCTCAAACTGCCAGAACCAATGAAGAGTATAATTAAACAGTGAAATTGTTGTTGAACAAACAGGCTTGGGTCGTTTCAAAACGTTTCCCGTCAGTTCAAGGCCCAGCTCCAATCCGCCTCCTCCAGGGAGCTTTCCCTGGTTACTCCCAGGCTACACATTCTCCCAGCAGCTTCTGGCCGTGCCAGCCAGGGACACGCATGCCAATGAAAACACTCTGTGAAGCGTAATGCCGCGGCCAGTTTTCAGGGGGGACACGCAAACAGGGCCAGTTGTTCTGGCGGTAGAAGGTTGGCATCTGGTCGGCTGGGCTAAGGCCTCTGCCCTCTGTGAAACTCTCAGAGCAAAAGCTTCTTGTGGACAGAAACCATGCTTCCTACTTCCCCTAACCCGCCTCACCTATCTCAGCCTCGGCCGCAAAGCAGCCGGTAAGCAAACACTTACTTGTAAACTGACTGGTTTGTGGCTAAGAAATTTTTCACCATCCCAGACCTATACCTATATTACCACCTCAAGATTTAACTAAGTATTCACGGAAAACCTCTCTCTCTTCCCCACTCCACCCCCATGCAAACACACATCCTTGAACTTTGTGTCACAGAGCTAAACCCTTGGTTTGAACCTCACCTTATCTTCTCCTGGCTCCCTCAAGGGTCTTCTCAATGAAGCAAATAATATTTTCACGAACTGCAGACATGAGAGGCAGGAGGGCAAAGCAGGGCACTGGGGGGGCTAAGAATTAATAAGCGAATGGGAGGGTTATCCATCTGCACGGTAGACCCTATTTTTACATAAGGCAGAGAGCTACACTTCCCATTCCCATCCTCCCCGGGAAATCGCTGCCCCTCACTTTCTCCTGCCCAGCTGCAAGTCTCTGGCGAATGAAGACGGAAACCCGGCAGGGATGAAAGCACCCAGGAGACAGCGTACTGACAGGTAAAGAGCAGGAGTTCTTCGTTAACTAGGGGGAGCAAGCCCACCACGTGCTGGCGAACCCTCCTTCCATCACGAGCCTGTGGGCTTCCTGCCTCCACCACGTGGAGACTCTTTGGCCCCCATTCTCTGTGCTGGAGGAGCCAGCACCGGGCCCAACACTCTGCCTGAGCACGGCCTGGGTGAAGGGGCAAGGCTGCGTAACACCCAATTTTCTATTAAGATGGACAGGCTGAAAGGTCACACGCACAGGCAAACTGCTTACTAATCTGCTCCTATCATGGGGAGGGGTACAAAGATATGACAGGAAGGCTGGAGTCATCCTTGAGGGGTTGCAGCTTAGTGAGGCGGGGTGAGGTCTAAAGCGTCCAAAGTCACCAGAGTTTAGACACGTGAAACAAAGCAGACGTTGCCCAGGGACCAATGTTCCTTTGTGATAAGTCTCCCACCAGGTAGGCAGGTTTACCTCAATCTAGCAAACACCTACTATGTGACAGGCAGGCGGAGGCAGCAATGAAAGACCCTCTTACGTCTAGAATAAGTAGCAATTACATAACAGAGGTTCCGGGAAGCGTCCTGGGAATGGACCTCAGAGAAGGAAGAAATGAACACCTACAGGCAGGGGAGCAAGGGGAGGGCTCAGAGGAGGGTCCACGCGGGCTGCTCCCTGAGCAGACAGAAAATGCCTACCAGTCCGGGGCAGGTCGCATGCAGCAAACGTCAAGGTCCCTGGGGGGAATGGCAGACAGCGCCGGCACTCACTAGCAGAGAGTGACCTCAAGGAGCTGAGGCTGCTGAAACAAGGCAGGGCCAGTAGACAAATGGGCCTGAATGGCAGCTGCAGAGTCTAGCCTTTGTAACCATAAGAAATGGGGCACCGAGAATGGCGTTTGAGCAACATTGTGAGATACACAGTCCGTGGCATTAACTCCATGGATGTACAAACCTTGAGGGGAGAGAGGAGCAGGCAACACAGGGGAATCACAGGGCTCCTGAAAGAGACCACAGGAGAGGTGGCCATAGCCCAAGGCCCCTCCGTAACTGTCCACTGCCTTCCCAATCAAGTCCGGACTGCACGTATGGTCCCCACTGGCGTCTGCCTGCCATCCCCCTCCTCTCACTCAGCCTCCCAGCCAAGCCAAATGGCGCCCCCTCTGATGTGATTCTCTCCACCCATCTTCCCCCGCTGCCTCCCAGTACCTCTGGGTGTTAATGCCCCTTCGTTTCCACATGCCCCATGGGCGTGGCATCACTGGCCTCACTGTCTCATCATCGCCCCCTCCCAAATTCAGGGCCTGGCGAGGGCAGAGGCTGAGCCTGGAATGTCACCTCATCCCAGTACCCAGCACGCTGCCTGGAAGCTTCTTACACTAGGACGTCAGTGAATATTTATTTGTTAAATAAATCAAAACAGAACTTGGGTTTTGGTTTTGGGGGGAGTTTTTTGGTCCTTGCCTAAGGATACATTTTTTCATTGATTTTAGAGAGATAGGAATGGAGGGGCAGGGAGAGAGAGAGAGAAATATCGGTCAGTCACCTCTTGTACGGGCGCTGACCAGGGATCGAACCCAAACCGACGCACGTGCCCTGCCTGGGAGTCGAGCCCACGGCCTCCCAGGGCATGGAACAACATTCCAACCAACTGAGCCACACCAGCCAGGGTCAGGACTTGTTGCTTTTTGAAAGTATTTAAATACAGAGTAATTTATCATTAAGCTAAATCATAATCTTTATGGGAAAAATTTGAGTAGCTAAAAAAATGCATCTTTACTTCATATTCGAAGACATAGTGGTCAAGCTCCCCTGTTCTGATCTTTCCTTTTATTCCTAACCCTTCCAACAGGTAGTGTAAAGTCCTCTCTATTCTGCTTCTGAAAGAACTTATTTACAAGTATGCCCCAATTTCAGAAACTTGCCACAGGCAGAAGGGTCCTCAGGAAAGAAATGAGGAATTGATTACCTCATTTGGAACTCTTCATAAAACGCCAGACTTTTGAGAGCTCCTTTCAGCAGCAATTTTTGAGCAAAACTTTAATCTACATTTTAAAATGATATTTAAGTATTTCTCTGTAGAACATTACCTCCTTGCCAGAGAAAGGGAATCCTCAAATCTTAACTCCAACACAAGGAAGTCATCGTTCATGGAAGGAAAAGAAATAACAATAACCACGCAGCACAGACCCGGCGCCCACACCGAGCACCCACGTGCTGGGTGTTTTATGTCTAGCATCTCTTTCCCCACAACCTCCCGGTCCCATATCCCAGAAAATGAAACTACGGCTCAGAAAATAAAACTGCCGCTCAGAAATAAAGCCAAAGTAAGTAATTTTCCCAAATTCGACAAACTGCATTTTGAACTTAGACCCATCCAACTCCAAACCTATGCATGAGGCCAACAACTTGAATTGGAAATAAAAATAAAAGGGAAGAAATTTCATGACAGTGCAAGCTGACATAGAGCTTCATTTGTAGCAGCTTGATTCAGGCCCTGTCTAAAAACAAGGTCACTACCTCAAACAAGGGACATAGCAAGAAGACTACCAAGGACAAAGAGACGGGGACTGCCAAACACCACGTCGGGGGATAGCCAGAACCGCAGAAACACTGGGCCTCACCCATCCCTGGCCACACACAGGCTCCCAGCACACAACTGCCCCAGGGGGCCACCGGGCCTGCAGAGGGAGGCACTTCTGAGCCGGGAAGAGCAGACCTTGCAAAACAAGATGCAAATGTCCCAGCACATGGAATCCGAGCAGTCCTAGCTAACCCCGCCTACACCAGCGCCCCGCACATCACGTCTCAGGGAGTGCAATCAGCTTCACACCAAAGACATTACAAGGCCCCAAGGCATTCCCGGTTTGGGTCACAATCCTCCAAACTCTAACACCATCAATATTTGGGGGACTCTCATCGGGCCCAGCTCCCTCTCACTGTCCTAAATGAAGCTTCACCTGGAGCCACCATCTCCCTTGCCAATCACTGAGCCCCCTGGAACAGCATTTCCTCTGCAGGTGACCTTGCCAAATCCTACCCACTCTGTGGAGCTCAGGGGAAGGTCAACCTCCTCCCCAGAGGCAGCTGGCGACTGCTTGTGCCCACAGGGGTCCCTCCCTGCTCTGGCCATAAACACTGGCCCACTCAGCAGTTACCCACATGTCTATCAGGATGGATGTGTTTTACTGCAGTGTGGCAATGTGGCCAGTGTCAGTCACTCTTTCCTATAGCTACACTCAATAAAATACTAACCTTTTCTGTTCCAGGCACTGAAGATACAGGAATGATTAAATCCCAGCCTGACCTTGTGGGTCTCACTGCCCAGGAGAGGACGAACAACACATAATAAAACTGTACAAATGTATTTATCATCAGAGGCCACAAATATGATCCAAAGCATTGCTGTCACATCACCCTGTTTATTTCCTTCATAGCACTTAGCTCAATCTGCGGCTGTTGTATTTGTTTCTTTACCTACTGTTGGTCTGTCCCCACTAGCAGGCACTAGGACCGGAAACTTGTCTGTCTGGTTCACTACTGTGTCTCAGCATTCGAAACGGACCAGGGCACAAAATGGACGAGGCCAGTGAAAGCTGTATTTGTGGCAGGAATAACAAGAGAGGCAGTGAAGTGTCAGGAACTATGGGTACTAAGCCCAACCCGGAGGCCCGAGCAATGCTTCCGCGGCAGGGGGCACACCTGGGCTGTGGAGAATGAGGAAGGGACAGAAAAAAGGGGTGAGGCACAACCCAGAGAGGGGAGCAAGATGTGCAAAGGTAAGAGATGGCACCCAGCCTGACAAAGGGGGGTGGGGAACAAAACCCTTCAATATTACTGTAGACCAGCTGCTGTCAAAGAGGGGTGATTTGCCCTGAGGGAACACGGCGATGCCTGGGGACACTTTTTATTGTCACGACTTGGGGCAGCAGGTGCTGCAGGCATCTACTAGGTAGGGTCCGGGGAGACTGCTAAACACCCTAAAATGCACAGGACAGCTCCCCCACAATGGAGAGTTACTGGGCTTCCTGAGGGTCAGCTGCCCAGCTGCTGCCTAGCATTCAAGGGGCGCGGTGGTCAGAGAACATCAAAGCTTTCTTCTAAACTGCGCGATTTCTACTCATGCCGTTTCTCTTCTTTTGATTAAAATTTGGACCGATTTGGTGGCAGTATTTACTTGCCACCTGCACTAGCCTCCAAGAAGGAAAATATTCCGTGAGGAGTGTCCAGGACCTATCAGGCCTCTATTTTAGCAAAACAAGACTTGCAGCAGACTTCGGTGATCTTCACCGGGGATGCAGCATAACCGCCGTCCACTAAGACTTATCGTTGTCCCTCTGAATTCTGGCACTCCAAACTCTCCACCCCATGTGCAAGGTAATGGCATACAAAGAGATGAGGGCAGGAAAAAGGGGTTCAATAGCGCTAGAGACGTGGATAGATAGACAGACAGACAGACAGAAGGGTGGACACAGAGGTTTTACAGGATAGCAAAAGACTGATTCTTGGGAGGTCCAAGGGTGTGTATCTGGGCTTCGTACAATTTCAACAACAGGCAAGTTGGTCTGAATGTCGGCAGCCCCTGTTATGGGGGGGCTGTCGTGGAGAGCGCTTAGAAGAAGTCATCTCCCCAGGACTCTAGAACCTTGACAGGGTGTCAAGCAGCTGGACCTGGTGAAGTGACAGGAGCTGGAAGGCAGCGAAGACAAAGCCCCCTTTGTGCAGGAGCAACAAAGCAAGCAGGGCTGAGCCTACCCTTGACAATGAAATCTGCGGTTGGTCCAAACCTTGTTGGGGCCTGACCCCCAGTCACCTTCTCCTACTGCTTCGCAACCGCCTCCCTTCAGCTAAAAGGCTCAATCTGTCTTTGCCTCTGGTACACAATTCAGTATTCCCTGAAATGCCTGAATTGTGACTCTAAAAGAAAAAAAAGATCACGATTTTTTCTGTGGGAAGGGATGCAACAGCGGTGCATTTCTAAAAAGTAGACTCCAGACACTCACACGCGCCATCTCCAGGACATCTCAGCTCCCGCTAGGACGGAAAGCTTCCCAGGTTTCCTCATCCCCGAAGTGGGCACACCACCACCTGCCGCCCAGGTCCTACTAGCAATCCTAAGACGGGCTTATTTAAATAAGAAACACTTACAAACGATTCAGTGAATGAAAATTCAATTTCTACCCAAAGTTTCACAGCACTATCTGGTGGACAGAGGAACAAAAGACAGGAACTCTTCCTGGTCCCAGGCAAACATGGGCCTTATGTCTAATACAGTGTCTCTGTACAGAGCCAGTGTCGGGAAGAAGGGACAGGTTGCCCTAGAAAATCAAAATAGAAATTGGAGTAAATCTGCTACAATTCTAAGCAAGATCTGCATCTCTCAAAGTAGAAAAATATCAGTATAGGTAGTGTCCAGTTGGCAAACGAAGCATCTTCCAAAAATTCACTTTGTAAGTCAGGTGTTCAGGCTTGTAATGCAGGCATTATTTTATGTCCCAAGCAAGCCCAGAAAAGCCAACTGAATTTACAATATATCCAGCACACTATACCCTTAGAGGGAAAATAGCAAAAGGCAATGTTTTAATATCATTCTTAAAAAGATATCAAAGTGCTTCGAAAAACAAATACACAGCTACCACTAGCCTTGACCTGGACCCCAAACCACGCACCAGAGCCTGGACTCCCACAATCTGAGTCATTACCAAAATGGAGGTCATGGGAAACTGAAAGAGGAGAATGAGAAGAACCCCAGTTTCAAGGAGTTCTGCTGGGAGGAAAAAGGAATCTGGCATCTTGCATCTGGAAGAGAAAGGTCTGGTACCTACCAGGGACATACTCTAACAAATGAAAGTGCTACCGCCTCTAGAAGCGCACGGGGTATGTGACAGAACAGCAGACACCCTGCCTGCTACCTGAACAGACGCAGTGAGCTGCGGTCGAAGATAAATGAGCTAGCCCACGGCCACCGAAGAACCAGGGAGGAAAGGGGAAGGGGGTTCCCAGCATGCTCTGCGGCTATGTGGACACCAGGGCCCTTAGAGGCAGGAAGGATTTACTATAGTTGGCAACAGGTGGTTTAGGGATGTCCAGGGCCACGTTTAACTCTAATAAATATGCTAGGTCAGAAAGAAAGTTCCTCAGCTCTAAGAGAGTGAAATTTGTATCAGCTGATAAGGTTACATAATCAGGTTTCTGGAGTTTTGAGAAGAGAGTGGGGGACAAGAACATAAAGACCAGGGGGATTGCCTTACTCAATACGGCAGTCACACCTTACACAACAGGAAAGAGACTTAATTCCCAGTTGTTGAGGAATACTATACCTGGGCCAATGCCAGTACAAAAGTGGTGCAAAATACTGAAACCAGCTTTGAAAATTGAGAAGGCTTATCATTTATCCACTTTGTACCTTCTTTAATCCTCCAAACAAAGTGCCAATCGTCAGGTCAAATTCTCGGTCCAATTGCTCTTCATGTTCTGACAAGAAAAACAGTGTCTATTAGTCACAAATCTAAATAAAACTGGGCTGGTTTAACAGCAGAGACACTAAAAAAAACTGGAATATGTCCTGGAAAAGCTGCCTGTGGACTGAGCTACAGGCATGGAAACATGTCACACTCCTTGATCTTCCTCTCCAGTTTTGTGTGAGCAAAGTTCCTGGAAATACATGGTGGGGCTGCTGGAAATGTCCCCTCCCTCTTGTAATAAGGTTCACAAGAGGAGCGGTGTCAAGAGAGAAAGCTTCCAGCCCAGGGACCCACAGGAGGGATTGTTGCAAATGCCCCACCTATCCAGGTGGTACAATTTTTTTTCAAGAGACCATTCCACGCAGTGATGGTGACCATAGCCTCATGATATGATTTAATGCTAATAAGATTATAAAATGGAATCATATAATAGTAATAAGAATGCTTATAAGCAAACAACACAATTGGTTTAAAACAAAAGACATAATAAAATCTTCATTCAAACACTTCTAGAGGGCGTAACCAGGCATGGTGTGAGACAGGAGGAGTGAAACAGAACGAGACTGGCATGTCCTTTGCCCTCCTGGAGCTTAGTGTAGATGAGGTAAGAGAGACAATCGAATAATAAAAAATTACAATAGTGCTGACGAATGCCATGGTATAGAAAGGAAGAAGCTATGGAGGCTGAGTCTGGGGCACCTATGTGGTACACAGCCGGAAGCTGGGGGGGTGTGGGTGGTCCCGAAGAGTGCCCTCAGCTGAAGATAAAGACTCAGGTCCTCAGTATTAGGGTAGTCATGAAGTCTCCAGAATGGCTGACGTCACCCAGAAAGGCACAGAGTGCCTGGACAAGAGCAGGGAAAACCACTGCTTACTGGACCGATGAAAGTACAAAAATCACAGGAGACCCGAAAGGAGCTACCCAGGAAGATCAAAGGAAAACCAGACGACAGTGTGTCACTAAAACGCAACCATGAAATGATGCGGACCTAGAGTAGGACCAAGGGGCACATTCACACACACTACATACAAACAGGGGTCCCACCTCATACCCAAGGCCACACTGCCCCACGAATGACAGAGAAGGGAGGGCTTTGGAGCCCTGGGCCAGGGCACCGCACGGCATCACTCTGCCACACGCTCACGCTGCATTCCACACAGTCCAGGAGGTGCTCGAGGTGTATAGTTGCATCAGGGCCCTGGTCCTTTCTGTGACAACTGCATACACGTCACACTGTGTGTGTGCGCACAGTCACGCACATGTGCACACACGCACATACTTGCATGCTGTGTTGTACACAGGCTGAAGTCCAAGGGAGCAGTCTGCAAACAGCAAGCTACAGCAACCCAGCGAAGAAGTAACGGGAACTTCCTAATTCATGCACACAAATTGGGTGGAAAACCTCCCTGCTTCTTGCCGCTTCGGTCTTAGCTTCGCTTTCATACACAGGGCTCCCTCCAGAGGCCTCAGAATTATGTAGACTTGAAACAAAGCAGAAACTCGAGCTCTTTTTTTCTTTTTAAAAAGAGCACATTCAGCCCTGGCTGGTGTGGTTCAGTGGATTGAGTGCCGGTCTGCAAACCAAAGGGTCACCGGTTCAATTCCCACTCAGGGCACACGCCTGGGTTGCGGGTCAGGTCCCAGTTGGGGGTGCTCAAGAGGCAACCACACATTGATGTTTCTCTCCCTCTCTTTCTCCCTTCCTTGCCCTCTCTAAAAATAAATATAATCTTAAAAAAAAAAAAAAAAGAGTACATTCAGAAGCAGTGAGGTTCACATGCTAAGCACCAGACGTCCTGAAGCTGGAGCACATCTCCCTCTAGTGGGGAAAAGGAATCCCATGCAGACAGAATCAGGACAAAATCCTGTCCAGCACTCTGTCCGACTGAACTCCTACCTCGCACACGTTTACAACTCAAAGTTTCTAGCAGTTTCATTTTAAAGGTTTTAAAAAGTGAAATCAATTTCAGTATATTTCCTTTATCTAAATATACCCCTAAACATTTCAACATAAAATCCACATTAAACAACTATGACTGTTACTTTACATTCTTTTTTCTTACTGTTTAATTCTTCGAAGTCCAATGTACATGTTATCCTAACGGCACATCTCTACTTAAAGTGGCCACATTTCCAGTGCTCGTTAGCCACGTGTCTAGTGGCTACAGTAATGGACACCACACCTCTACCAGCGGTGTTCAACCCGCGGCCTGCAGGCCACATGTGGCCCAGGACGGCTATGAATGCGGTCCAACACAAAGTCGTAAATTTACTTTAAACTTTTTTTTTTTTTTTTGCTTATCAGTTTTCATTAGTGTTTGTTTATTTACTGTGTGGCCCCAAACAACTCTTCTCTTCTTCTCCCAGTGCAGCCCAGAGACACCAAAAGGTTGGACACCCCTGCTAGACCAAAATTCCCCCTTACATTTTGGAGAATTTCTACAAATCATCCTTATCTGGTTTCCTCACACAAACAAATGCTATATAACATACATGTTAAATTACAACTCAAATCCACTCATGACGCTTTCGGAATCAGTGTCTTCAGACCGTCTTAAGCTAGTTGAGAATGCACTGCTACAGAATTTGGCTGACACAGGAGCACGGAAGCCGAGGCTCGCGGCAGGAGCTGTTTCCCTGAGGGCCACAGCCCTCGGACCTTCTCTGATTATCCCTTCTAGGTGGGATCCGTGTTCTCACTCTTTGGGCAAGGCCAGTCTTCCTCGCAGCTCACAGGAACACTCAAGCAGGAGGGTGCTGCAGATGGAGAGGGGTCTTCTCTGCCCGAGAAATTCTTTCCCCACCACACAGTCCCAAATTCTGTGCTGCACTAAAGTGCCTGACAGCACAGAAATGAAACAATTTCTGCTGATGAGCCCTCACTACTAAATCAGTTGTGGATTCTCCTCTCTCCACCCACCACCCAATAAAATGATACATCAAAACCCCGTTCTACCTACTGAGTAAGAGAATGTGCATTTTAATCGCTGCCAGTGGTCTCTGGCGGCAAACCATCACTTAAGAGCTCTAACTAACCCACCCCCTTCACCCTCAACACCTGGATGGGAAATCAGCTCTGGGGGGTGGAGGGGAGGGGTAATCAGAGGGCAGTCATCAGTGAGAGGGGACTTTACAGGCTCACACGCCCTCCAGTGATACAAGCCACTCCCAGGGAGTAGCGACCCAATCATGGCTTCATGTGTCCTGCTGCTTCTATGCATCTGAAAAATTCTAATCAGCTCCTACTGGTTCTTTATTTTTCTAGGAAGCCTGTGGGTATAGGAGACTGTGGCAGTAAATGAGAATAGAGAATGGAAACAGAAAAGATGGGCTTCTAAAGACGAGATAATGTAATGGTGAGCAACTCTCAAATATTCCTGTAAAATATCATACCGAAAAGGGGGGATAAGGCGTCAGTTTTTCCACAACATTCGTGAGGTGGGGGGCTCCTCTCTCCTTTCTCCCAACTGCCACTCAGGGAATGAAAAAGTGATTTAGAAATCCCCCAAGGAAAAGAAAACCATATATGTAAATAGGATGCAAGGCAATAAAGGGCATAAATGTTCTTAAACCTCCCTAACAGGGCTGCTCATCTGCTATTCACCGAAGGAATGAATTCTGGGTGTGTCAGGGCAGACCACCAGGCATTCCATTAGCATGGGAGTCCCGAGGGCTCCCGGGAGAGGTGGAAGATGCTCCAGACTGAGATGGAAACGGTCTAGCAAAGGGGAAGCCATGAGCTCTGTGTACACACTTTGTATTTGATCCAACAGGGAGCCCCACAGCCCAGGCCCTGGCCCAGGCCATTGTGAGAGGTTTACTGAAAGCATTAAGAAAGCAGACTCCCTGGAAGCAGACACTCCCCTCCCTTGAGGATCAGTGCCCACACAGGAGGACAATGCCGGTGCAAGCCTGGAGGAAGGGGTGGGCTGGGAGACTTGGAACCCTGGTAGGAAGGCGACCGTAAATAATGCTGCTGTTTCCTATGGCCCTGGCCACAGGGGAAGGGGAAACAAAGGGCGAATATAACACGAAGTGCCAGGTCACTCGGAGCCTCAGCTGAGCCATGACCCCCACTACCAACGCTGGCTCTCACACAGTCGGTCCAGTCTGTGGGTCCAGTCTGTGACTCCCGCCGGGGCCAGTGAACTGAAGGGCCCGGGGTGGCCCAATCCAGTCGGCCAACTCACCTAGTTCCCAGGCCAAAGCCACCTACCTGAGGACGAGACCAGTAGGTAGCCTTTGTTTCCTCACCCTGAACTGAGCCCCCCAGGGTTACTGGCCACCTTGCAACCAAATTCTTCTAATCACAAAAGCAGACAGGAAAAACTACCTCCCGGTTAACAAAGCTCATCCCCCTACAAGAGGTTAGTGTGTTGCGTGAACAACATGAAAGAACCTATGAATGAGTGGCTACCTCCTTTCTCACAAACTGAGACCAGGGATAAATGATAACAGGTGTGGGTCGGAATAAACAAAAGGCATATGGCGAATATGCTTAACTAGAGCTGTGTCCCACTCTAAGAATGCTTGCTGTGGCAAAACAAACACCGGAGGTGGCAAAAAATAATTTGCTCCATATTTGCTTAAATATCGGGGCTCCTCAATGTCACCGAGTTTCTTTAGAGAAACATTAACTATTGCCCACTGGAGATTAAAGAAATGAAAATCAACTGCTTGCAAAATGAAACGCAAATCAATGGAAAGTGTACTTCCATTTATAAAATGCCACCAATACACAGCTTTTCAGGAAGATGCAACTGTGTAACAGGTGAGCCTGGTTCAAGAGCCAAACGGATCAGGAGTGGCTGCTGTTCCTTAGAAAGCAATCTTCACAGAAAACCCAAAATTAGTAGAATTCATAAATTAGCCCAAGAGCTTATTCTTCGAAAAAGAGAATTAACCTACAGACTAGACAAAATTTTTGGTAAATTTTCTAAAACAGGAGAAATGAGACACGTGGGACTCAAAACATTTTAATAACTATATGCTAATACATTTATGTCTCAATGAAATGGAAAAATATAAATTATTCAAACTGACTTAAGAAGAAAACCTAAGTATATCGATTACCCTGAAAGATACTGTATAAATTTTCAGTGAGCCTACTTCCAGAGAAACTCCACCCTCGACAAGCTTACAAGTGAACGATGTCAAATTTGATGTGGACGTCTCACATAGCACTTAAACAGTCCCTCAAAATAAAGAGAAAAAGAAAAGCTTCCTAATTCATTTTATAAAGTTAATAGAATGTTGATATTGAAATCTCAGGATGAAACAAAAAAAACTACAGACCAACCATTCTCACTTAGAAATTATTTATAATTATTATTTTTTAAAGTTGGAAAAAAGCAGTATATTTAAAAATAACACGGTCACAATAGGTTTGTTGTATGAATCCATATAAACCACACTGGAAATCTGTACAATCATATAGATACTTTTAAAATAGGTAAAATTTAACATTTATTGCTGATTTTAGAAATGTGTTAAAGTGGGGCTAGAACGATTTCCAAACATGATTTTTTTAAAAGCAAAGTATATTAAACTTTTCACTCATGTTAAAAACAATACAGGAATTTTTAGCCCTGGCTGGTGTGGCTCAGTGGATTGAGTGCTGGCCTGCAAACCAAAGGGTCACCAGTTCAATTCCCACTCAGGACACATGCCTGGGTTGCAGGTCGGGTCTCCAGTAGGGGGCGTGTGAGAGGCAACCACACACTGATGTTTCTCTCCCTCTCTTTCGCCCTCCCTTCCTCCCCTCTAAAAATAAATAAATAAAACCTTTTTTAAAAATACAGGAATTTTCATTAAAGTTAGAATTAAAATAAGGTTAGTATTCTTTCCCAACTATTATATTGTTCTAGAAGTTCTAGCTAAGCAACAATAGATGAAGCAAAATCATGGTCATTACTTGTGGATATTATTTACACACAAAAACCAGCAGAGTAAATGATAAACCAATGGAACACTAACATAATTTAATAAATTGTTAGACTATAAAACAAATAAACCAAAAATATAAATCTTTACTATAGATGAGAAATAATCAGCTAGAAATTATTTTTTAAAAATTGGAAATATCCCAATAACAAAAGGGGTAAAAAGACTTAAAAAATAATCTTAATAGAAATTTTATCAGGAATTATTATGAAGAAGACCATGAACCTTCATTAACAGAAGTAACAGAAAATCTTATATAAATAAAGAAAAAATACCATATTCCTGGATGGAAAGATACAATATTGCAAGAATGTCAATTATTTACAAATTAATTTCTAGGTTTGTTTTAATTCTAATAACAGCACTAATGAGTTCTTTTTTAGAATTTCAAATATGCATCTGGAAGAATAAATCAATAAGAACAGATAAAAGAAGTGTGAAAATAAAGAACAATGAGTGGTAACTTACTCTACCAGATATTGAAAATTTTAATAAAGCAAAAATAATTATAGCAGTTTAGCACTGATGTGAGAATTGGTGGAGAAATCAAAGAAATAAACAAACAAAAAAGACATCTCCCCAAATGAACTGGAGTATCTATAAGAATTTAGTACATGATCAAGATTGTGTCATAATTCAATACGGAAAGGAAGATTTAATAAACTGTGTTTGGTTCTCTATATGGGAAAAAATAATATAACTCTTCACCTCATGTTAAATACCAAATGCACGCGAGACGGCTTTCAGGGGATCACAGCAGGATGGACGCTGTCCAGTAGAAGAAGTGCCCCCTGGCACACCCTCCTGGAGAACAATCTGGGCTTATCTTTCAAGAACCTTAGAAACATTCGTGTGGTTTCAGCCTGTAATTCCTCTTCTGGAAATCCTCCAGACAAAAACAATCAGATACAATACAACAATACAGATCTCTTACAAAATAAATGAGCTAAACATTCAACTCGAGAAGTTGGAATAAAAAGGAACAGAGCAAGTCCAAATAAACAGTGAAGAAGGAATTAATAAGATAAGGCAGAAGTCAATGAATTCGAGAATAAAAAGAAAAAATTGAGAAGTTTAACAAAGCCAAAAGCTGAAAAGATTAGTAAGCTCTCTGGCACACTTAATCAATGAGAAAAGAAGAGGAGGGAGAGATGAAGAGAGAATGGGGGTAAAGAAGAAAATGGAAGTAAACAAAATGTACAATAAAAAGAAAGGCCATGAACAGAAATAACAAAAAATTAAGATGAGAATGTTATGAACCACAATATATTAATGAAACTGAAAACCTACATAAAATGCATACATCCCTTGAAAACTAAAACATGTCAAAACAGGTACCAGAAAAAATAGAAAATTTCAATTATAAATCGGTAGGTAATAAATTGAAACAGTAGTCAAAAGACTTCCCCTCGCACTTGCTCTTTTCCAAGGTTGTGCTGGGAACCGCATTAAACTGATGGAAACACAAAATCACACGGCCCTCCTTCAGGCAGAGGTCTCCCACCGCACAGCCTAGCCTGCCTCTCCTCCTGCAGAGTGAAAGCCGGGAGAAGTGTTTCTACCTCTACTAAACCGGGCAGCACAAACTTAAAGCAGCAGGTCTGGATTGGCCACAACACCGCATGCAGAGCCCGTGCGGGGAGGTCGCCAGGCACAGCGGCGGCAGCACCATCCCAAGTACCTCCCACATGCCGTCGAGACGCCTATGCTTGGTAGAGCTGGGAGGGACGGAGGTGTTCTCTTCGTCCCTGCTGTGGATTTACCGAGAGATTCCATGTGCCTAAGGCTGGTAAATTCAGTCTGCTGTCCCCAAGGTCCTGACAACCCTGCCCCTGCTGATGGAGCAGAGCAGCACACG
Source organism: Mormoops blainvillei (assembly GCA_004026545.1). Lineage (NCBI taxonomy): Eukaryota > Metazoa > Chordata > Mammalia > Chiroptera > Mormoopidae > Mormoops > Mormoops blainvillei. The sequence goes on from PVJD01010838.1 coordinate 16,074, forward strand.
GGCTCCGCGCCCAGGGCAGCAGGGCAGACGCCCCCGGCAGCCATTCACTTAACAAGTACGTTTTGAGCCTCTAGTACGTTCTGGGCTCTGTATTTGCTCCACATACAAATGCCCCCAAAAAGTTCACAGAAGAGGCTTTTCCCAGTGACCTACCTCTATAATGCGAGTAAGTAGCACTTTTTCCTGAATTAGAAAGTAAGGCACGGAGCCAAAACTCAGCGTTGTACCAGCTAAGCACACACTTTGGCCAGGCAGGGTGACGGGCATCCGTGGGCTGAACTGGCAAAAGCATTAGAAAGAAGACATTGCTCGGAAGTGTCTGAACACTTTGGCGCTGACATTAAAAGGCGAAGCATAAAGGATAAGGAAGCCTGCGGCTAGGGAGCGGTCAGTAATAAGCCAAACAGCAGGACAGCTTCTGAATCAACTGACGAGCAGAAACGCTTTGTACCACCCACAGAAGGACCCCATCCCACCCCCATCTCAGTAGCTAGGATGACACAGAAAGGAAAAGTTTTATTCCCATGGGATAACATTCTACAGTGTACCGGTCAACTATAAAATAGACAACAGGGATTCACCTTTAACGGCATAGGTCTCCGAGAGGTAACACAGGAGAGGCTGTAGCTAACCTTGGCTACAGCACCAGAGGCTCAATCCATGAAACAAAAATTGATAACCTGGACTTATTAAAACCTAAAATGTCTGCCCTAGAAAAGACACTGTCAAGAGAATGAGGAGACAAGCAACAGTCTGGAAGAAAATGTTTGCAAAAGACATATCTGATAAAGGACTATTAGCCAAAATACGGAAAAAACTAGTAAAACCCCAGATATCAAAATGAGCAACCCAATTAAAAAGTGGCCACAACCATGAACAAACACCTCAGCAAAGAAGATGCATAGATGGCAAAAAAGCCTATGAAAAGATGCTCCACATCGTATGTCATCAGGGAAATGCAAATTAAAACAACAATCAGCTACCACTACACAGCTGTTGAGAATGGTCAGAATACAGAACACTGACAACACCAAATGCTGGCAGGGCTGTGGAGCAACGGGAACTCATTCATGGCTGATGGGAATGCAAAGTGATACGGATGAGAGAGCCACTACGGAAGATAGCAGGGCGGTTTCTTAAAAAGTTAAACATACTGCACCATGCAATCCAGCCATCACTCCTTACCTCTGGAGGCTTTGTAAACTTCATAGAAAGAATAGAAGTGGAAGCCTAGTGAAGCAAGCAGGTAAAAAGACAGTTCCCACCGAGGCAGCATTGCTTCTTGTGACAAGCGGTCCTGATGCCCACGCTGAGAGTTTCTAGACAGAGAAAAAGAAATAAAAACATTAGGCCACGGACATGACACTAGAGAGCGGCGCACTGTCACCAGCCAGTTCGCTCGCTCTCCCAGGGACCATCACTGTTCAAGGTGATACGGATGTAACCCCAGTGAAACCTCCTCCTGCGCATTTCCTTACACACACACACACACACACACACACATCCTGCTGCCCCGGCGGGCAGGTCTTTCCCTCTGAGCTCCTGCAGTCCCCATCTTCCTCCAGTCACAGTATACACCAGACAGTTCTGTCCTCATTGTCTGACACACCTGTCTGTCCCCATGGAGTGGAACTTTAGGGGGCAGGGACCATGGTCTCTGGGTCCCCAGCACCTAGCACAGAGTGTGTGATGTAGCAAGGACTCAGGGAGCTCCATGAATAAAAAATGGCTTCAAAACCCTGAACAAAAGAAAAGTACTAATCATCTCCAACCTCTTCTAAGCCATCAGCTTTAACCTCCTCCTTCTCCCTTTGAATGTCACCCCACAGTTGTTCACAAGAATGGATTAACAAAAAGTCCTCTGTATTCCGTCTTGTGTGCACTACAAGGGAAGCTCATGACCTAACCCAGGCAGTGGCGGCAAACGCTGCTGGTGCCAACCCTGCAACAGTCACTCTCTCTTCTTACAAAGTAACTGAATTTTTATCTGAACGCATAGATGCTGGGCTCAACTCTATATCGCAGCCAGGCGTGGACATTTGAGTAGTTCCAGCCATGAGGCTGTGGCCGTCTCCTTCCTGCTGAGTGGAATTGGAATGGCCACCCTGGACCAAGAGGCAAAGCCACGTGGGAAAATAAGGTAGGGGGCGCCCCGGTCCCTGACTTCCCGTACCATCCTACCTCCGGAACTCGTCCAGGTCACTTAAAACTGGACTATGACATGAAAGAGAAATGCTGTTCCAGATCTCTCTGTTGTGGCAGCCATGGGTACCTTCAAGTATGAGAGCGGGTGATGGACAGTTAGGTTCTAAAATTCTGCCCATTAAATGATCAGCTCCCCAGTGACAAAGAGCTAGCTAAACGCAGCCCTTTTGCGGTCCTCGCTGCTTCCCTTAAACCTCTCAAACGCATTTCACCATGGACGCCAAATTAAATTAAGGGCAAATCTGAAGCCCCACACAAGGACTTCGAATATGTGGCAGTAATGCCAAAACCAGAATTCACACATTATCTCATTTTATTTTCACAAAAGCCTAGTGAAGTATGTGGAGCAAGGGAGGCAGGCATTTCCCAGATGACGAATGTGAAACAGGTGAGGTCACACAGTCAGAAATAACTGAGCCAGGGCTCAAACCCAGGTCTTGGGACCACCGGGCCCCCGCCCATGCCCTGAGCAAGGGCATTCAAGGAGAGTCTCATCCTTAGAGCCTGGCCCAGAGCCTACCACACACAAACCCCTTTCTTCAGGCTAAGGGGAGAAAGAATGGAAAGGAATGTCAACTTGGGCTTTCATAAAATATGAGCTCAGAAGTCAGTGGTCCTCCAGCCAGAGCCCTGAAAGTCCATTCAGTCTGGGTTTCTCCTGCCACCTGAGATCGAAAAGCAGGCACCCATGCTTCCAATCCCGAGTTCTCTGATTCCTCGTACCTCAGCAACACCTTCTCAGGCCCCCGCTGTTTGTCAGAACCACTTCTAGCTTCATGCATTTCTAGTCACTTTATTTTTAAATTCCTGGTGTCTCCTAAAATATCTTAAATTTTCTTCCTGGAACTTTATAGAAACATGGTAGCCGTCCCTTTAGGGGGAAATTAACCTCTGGGTTTTATAATGTCTCACCTTTCAAAGAAGGCTACTGTCATATTAGATGACCTCCGCACTTCATTAAGAATCTGTGATTAATGAAGAGCTGAAAGTGCCACTGAAAGTGCCACTGAACACAAATAATCTTAGAGGCTATAGGAAAGTTCTAGAAACCCTGCTCTTTAAAAGCTTTTCAAGGACACTGTCTTCCAGACACTCAATTCCTCCACATCAATGAGTTTCCTGTCAGCGAACTAGAAAACTCAGTGAGACAACATTTCCCTGTTTGCTGCAGCTCTTGGCTATATTTATATGCAGCCTGCTGAGACCCATTTTGGGCTTCTGACCTCCACGGCTGTAAGATAAATTTCAGTTGTTTTAAGCCACTAAATTTGTGGTCATTTGTTCGGAAGCCATAGGAAATTAATATACCATTCCTGCCTAGTGGGAGGAAAGTCCCTAACTGAAAGGATTTACATAAAACAGGAGACTCTTTTTAACCCAATTGTTACAAAGTTAAATTGTAAGAAAATTAAATCTGAAAACAAAATTTTGTATGCAGTCCTCACCTTAGCTTTTTCTTTCTTTTTTTTTTTTTGGTTTTTACCTCACAGTGATATTAATCTTAACATCAAACAAAACTGTAAGTCTTTTTATATGAACTGCCCTTATGCCAGACACTTGCTATTAGAGATTGGTAATAAGGAGTTGGGTTTACAAATCCCTAATTCAGAAAAGCTGCTGATGCGACGTTGCATTCTTCTCCCTGAAAATTCTCGATTTACTTTAAACCTTTTTTAATCACCAAGAGTTATGCCCATCACATCTTACACTCTCCAGATTAGGAGCATCTGAATGAACCAAATACTTTATAATACTTTAAGTAAAGCTTGTATTAAAATGTACTTAAAGAAAAAAATTTAAGATTTTCAAACAGCAGACTCACTCCAGTCATTACCATTCAGATTAAAAGAATAAATGAAAAGCCTCAGAAGCCCCTTCTGTCCTTCCCTTTAAGTCCTGATCACTAGCCGGAGGTCTAACACCCTAGTTTATTTCATTTTGCCCATTTCTGAACCTCACATAAATGGAATCACATGGAACTTCCTCCACTGTGTCTACCTTCCTTTTGTTTAGCGTTGTGTTTGAGGTTCATCCATGTTGTGTGTGAGGCTGTCGTTTGTTCACTCTCGTTACTGTGGGGTATTCCACTGTATAAACACTTCATTTCTCCATCCGGTCGACCACCAATGAACACGTGGCTTGTTCCAACTTGGGGCCATTACGAGAAACACTGTTCTGTACATTCCTTTACGTGACTTTCAGTGCCCATACATATGCCCTACTGTTGAGCGTTTATCTAAGAATGGAGGAGCTAGGTCACACGTGTATGTCCAGCTTTATAGTATGTAATAGTACAAACAACTTCTAAAACAGTCATAATAATTTTCAGGACCACCAGCAATGAGGGGTCCAGCCTGTCTGTATCCTACTCAGCCCTTGGCACTGACAGCCTCTAATTTTAGCTGCTCTGGTGCATATATACTGCTACCCTGTCGCGGTTTCAATTTGCATGTCCCTAACCGCTAATGAGGTTGACCATCTTTTCATATGTTTTTTTGGAATTTGGAGATCCCTTTTCATGAAGCGACTTGCCATTTGATGCAGAAGTTGTTTCTACATTCGGGGTTCTTTACTGGGTAAATCTATTACATGAGTTCTTTATTGGATAGATCTATTACGGATATATCTATTCTGTAGCTTGCCTTTTCACTCTCTTTATAGAATCTTTAGACAAATAGAAGTTCTGAGCAATATTTCCCTTGATAATTAGGGCTTTTTGTGTCCCATTTAATAAACCTTTGACTGTACCTCAGTCATAAAGATATTTCACTTTGCTTTCTTCCAGAATCTTTATTGTTTTAGCGCTCAGTTTTAGCTATATGCTCTACTGTTTGTTTAATTGATTTTTTTTCTTTTAGAGAAAGAGGGAGAGAGAGATTTATTGTTCCATGTATTTATGCACTTATTGGTTAATTCTTTCTTTGCAATGTAGACAGTGGATTTTAATGTGACAGATGATGAAAAGTTCATCGCTATAATTTCAGATTTCACATAGCAGTTCATTGGTTGATTCCTGCATACGCCCTGACGGGGATCGAACCTTGCAGCCATGGTGTATCAGATGACACTCTAAGCAACTGAGCTACCCGTCTAGGGCTGTATGATGCATCTTGATTAATTTCTGTACGCAGGATGAGGTACATGATCAAGATTCATTTTGTCCACACGGGTATCCAATTGGCCAGCACTTTTTACTGAAAAGGCTATCCTTCCTCCACTGCACTGCAGTGTCACCTGTCACATGTGTGCCTGTTTATGGATTCTCTACTCAGTTCCATCATCTGCCTAGCATTGTGCCAATACCATACTTACATACCACATATTGATCTAGTAGTTTAAGCCTTTCAACTTTGCTCTTTTTCTTAGATTGTCTAGAATTTCCAAAGAAATTTTAAAATTGGCTCATCAATGCCTATTTTTGAAAAAAATCTGCTAGGATTTTGATTGGGACTATACTGAATCTACAGATTTATTTGTGGAGCAATGATGTACCCTCTATTATTTCAAATCTTGAAATCCTTTCAATGTTTTGGCTTGCAAGGAATTTTTATCGTGAATGGGTGCTGAGTTTTATCAAGTAACTTTTCTCCTTTATTCTGTGTATGTGGTTAAAGTACACTTACTGGTTTTCTAATATTAGTTTATATTCCTGGAATAAATCCCACTTGGTCACGGTTTAGTATCCTTCTTATAAATTGTAAGGTTTCATTTAGCAATACGTCATTTTAAGGCTTTTGCATCTTTCTGTGAGAGTCGGCCTATGATTTTCTTGGAATGTCCTTATCAGGCTTTAATAACAAGGTTATGCTGGCCTCATAAAAGCAGCCTGGGAATGTTCCCTTTTTATCTCTTTCACTTAATGTAATATTTCACTAGTAAAGCCATCTGGGCCTGGAAATTTCGCCACGGAAAGGTTTTTAGCTACAAACTTAATTTCTTGAATAGACACAAAACTATTCAGATTCTCTAGTTCTCATGTCTTAGGCAAGGCATTTTATTGAAAAAGCTAGTCCATGTTATATGAATTTTCAAATGTATTACCATAAAATTTTTCAGAATAACATCTTAAGATCTCTTTTTTAAACGCCTGTGGGATATGTAGTGATAACTCCTTTTTCTTCGCTGGCACTGGCACTACATACATCATTACGGTTCAATTCCTCTCCAAAAAAAAAAAAAAAAAAGCCGATTATGACACACACCCACTATAACATGGCTGTTCTCCAGCAGAATTACCCACAGAAGGAGCAGGGCAGCCAGAGAATGTTAAGAATCCAGCAATTCCCTCTCAACAGCTCTTACCACCAGAAACAATTGCAAACCCGAACTCTAACTGACGGAGAAGGAAACAGCTATGAGTGATGGTCTAGGGTGGCCAGCAAGGGCTCAGAAGAAAACCACCACTAAGCTGGGTGTGTAACCTAGGATACCCTCCAAGGTGTCCGGCCACAGGGAGAATTCAGGGGACCATGAACTTAATAATTTTTTTCTTACACATCTCTATTTTTGCGAACTTCTGTCAGGGGTGTCCAATCTTTTGGTGTCTCTGGGCCACACTGGAAGAAGAGTTGTCTTGGGCCACACGTTAAATACACAAACACTACTGAGCACTGATGAGCAAAAAAAAAGGTTTTAAGTAAATTTATGATTTTCTTTTGGGCCGCATTCACAGTCACCCTGTGCCATATGGGACCCGCCAGCTGCAGGATGGAGCCCCTGCAACTGAAATTCAGGATTTCATTCGGTTAAAATTTGGACAACAAACTATACCAGTAAGAGCAATTCTTAGAAAGTCATAGGCATTTTCATACGCCGGTGCAACTGTTACAAATATGGCAAAATATCATTTACGTGGGACTCACTGCTCTGAAATTATGAGTTATTTCATGCAGCACTGAATTTTGTTACTTAATGCATTAATAAGAAACATACTCAATTACAAATGTGATTTCTTCACACAATTTTGATAACTTTGTTTCAGTATAATTTTTAATGCTATGAATATTTTTAATGCCTTTTAAAAACTGGCTTCCCCATACTCCAAAGAGGTCAATGGCACCAAAAAAGGCAAAGAATCCCTACAAGGAACTAATGACTTCATCCAAGCCAGGGAATTCCAATGCCACAATTCACGGGCACCTCTCCTGGCTAGGAGACACACAGGTGAGTAAGGCCCACCCTGGAGAGTTCCTGCTGTCACCTTTAGAGTTCCCACCAACACAGAGCCACCCACAGAAATGACTGCTCTCGTCACAGACTTGGCCTTCACCCTGTTAGTCTACATAACCTTCTTCCCAAAGAGGGACCAAAGTAAACAGTAGATACATCATAGGCTTTAATTCAAAAAGGTAAGTCCTCCCAACATTTACTAGTTTGTGCATTTGGCATCTTCCCTAAGTCGTTATTCTTCTGTAAAAACGGACAACACTACTTATCCTTCCCAGGTACTGGAAGGTTTAGAAATAATGTATTTAAAGCATCTGACAAGCACATTGTCCCTGTTAACAACAGTTGAATCTTTCAGGTCAGAACTGACTGTCCTTACCCAACACTTAATCACAGTTAGGGACTGTCACAGAGATAGAAGGAAGGAAAGATGAAACATAAAGAATGGAAGGGGGAAAATCATATTTATTTTTCAAGTTCCTATATAAAAAAGCACCACCTCCTCCGTGAAGCCTTCCCTCTGGGCTCCTTGCGTTCCCACAGTACTTATCACATAGAAGTAAACGCCTAGTTCTGTGAGTGAATGAATGATACAGAACAGAAAGTAAACAATGAGTCTCACCCCCTTATAATGGAAACCAGCGAAGGTGCCAACCCACTAGTCTAACTGCCCCTGACCCAAGAGCCATGAACCAAGGACGCAGCGTATTTCTTAAAACCAATGTCACCCAGTACCACTCTCGCACGCTTTGGCAGGGCTTTGGTAGGGATTGCCGGGAGGAGGGCCTTTCCACTAATGGCCACTGCCATCTAAAGGCTAGATTTAGAAGAGGGATACTAAGAATAGAAGGCAAAAGACAGCTCCAATTTTGGGGGTCACTAGAGCCGCAGCAGTCGGGCAGGGGCACTTCTAATACTGCAAAGGAGACCAGCGTCCGCAAACCCCGCAACGAGGCGGAAAACGCGGGACGCAGCCAAGGAGAGGAGACGTTGGCAGGAGCGTGCTTGGACGCCGGATCCCGGGAGCCTGGCCTGGGCCCCGTGCACGGTCACGGACCCGGCGTCTTTGTCTCCACTGCAGTACCAGGCGCTTCCCCTGTCCCGCCCTTGGGTGCGCACGCAGGGGTCGGGGTAGGAAACGGAAAAGCGTCTTATTTATTTCTTTTTCTTTTTCAACCAAAGCAAAAACAAAAACAAAAACATAAAAAGTCACCTAAAACGTCCCCAGGACCCGCTGCGGCCACCAGCTACCCACCTCCGGGCTGTCCCGGGCGGCGGCGGCGTTCACGCGCGCCCCGAGTTCCCAACACCCCTCTCCGCACTTCCGAGTCAGACGGCCGCGGCAGGCCTCCCCTGCAAGCCGCCCTCCTTTCGGCGCGGCCGTTGGAGGAGCAGCCCCGCGCGTGCTCGGCGCACGTCCCCGCGTCGTGCCCGCGCACCTCCTGCTCCTGGTCGCCGGGCTCGCCAGACCGCGGCGCTTCGGGACTGTGGCAAGCCGGCCGCGCTACCCGCTGGGACCCGCCAGAGGGCGACCCACCTCTCCACCCTGCGAGTGCACGGCGTCCTCCGCCCGGGCCCCCAATCCTTGCTCACACTGAGGTTATGGGCTCCGGGCCTGCGCGGGCCCCTCACCCACCCGTTTGTTAATCGCAGGCTGGGACGGCGGGCGGGTTTGGGAGCTGAAGTCACCTGAAACTCGAAGTGAACGCTAAATCTCACCCCATCTGTCCCCACGTCCACGTACGTTTTGTAGGCAAAAGGAGATAGCTCGGTGGGATGGAAGTAGGGCTGGCTTTGCAGCTCTGGGTGCTGCCCGAGCTGGCTGTGTGAATATAGCCTCTGTGCGCCTCTCTGTCCTCAGTAAAGCAGAAATAAGCTTCCCTGCTTTCCTCGCGAATCAAAGAGAAGAGCAAACGCAATGCACTTGAACTGTAAACACCTTACAAAGATTATCCCCACCGCCAAAGGTACACCAGTGATTTCGAATGGGCTGTACAAGAGTGGAGGTCTGAAACTGCCGCGATGGGATGTAATTGGGAAAGTGACTGCATACCAAGTGTCGTCAGGGGCCTCTAACGCCGCACCTGGCCGTCCCACAGATTTACCTGAGTAGGAAAACCGCCTGGGTTCTCGTTAAAACCGCAGGCATCTGGATCTCTCTTCAGACCGAAGAACTCAGGCTCCCCAGGGGAAGGGTGTCTCAAGTGACCTGCCTAATTAGCAGGTCAATGTCAGAACTGCCTTAGGCAGTAGGAAAACACAGAGGCTGTGCCATAAATTTAATCTAGCGCTCATTGAAACAGCCCAGGAACTTCTTTCTGTGGTTGCAAATTTCTCTGGGAAACCAGACTATATAAACTCTCTGAGAACTGGAACTTCATCTTTTCTTTCAATTCCCAGGTTTCCACCCCCAACACCTAGTACAGGATGATGCTCAGAAAGCAGATGTTAATAAACTAGCCCCAAATAGGGATGTTAGATTTAGCAAATTAAAATACCAGATGCCCAAGTAAAATTGAATTGCAGATGAACAATGCATACGCCTAACTATAGTACACGTCAGAGAGCTGACTATATATAATACATTTTTAATGCCTTCATCCATGGGTGGACACTTGGACTGCATCTACCTTGTGGCTGTATGAATAATGCCGCTTTGAAACTGGGTATACAATTTTCTCTTTGAAACTCTACTTCCAATTCTTTGGGGTATGTACGGAGAGGTGGAATTGCTAGATCATATAGTAATTCTATTTTTTAATTTTTTGAGGAACTGTCATGCTGTTTTCCACAGCAGCTACACCATTTTAAATTCCCACCAACACTACACCTGGATTCCATTTTATCCACATCCTTTCCAAAGTTGTTATTTTGGATTTTGTTTATTTTTTGATGGTAGCTATCCTAGTAGGTATGAGGTGATATCTCATTGTGGTTTTGATTTGCATTTCTCTAATGATTAGTGATATTGACTGTCTTTTCATGTGCTTATTGAACATTTACATGTGTTCTTCAGAGACATGTCTATTCAGATTCTTTGCCCAGTCTTAAATCAGTTTGTCTTTTAGCCGTCAAATTGTAGGAGTTCTTAATGTATTCTGGATATTAACCCTTCATCAGATATATGATTCAAAAATATTTTCCCCTTGCCTGATTGCCCTTTCATTCTTTTGATTTTGTCCTTTGATGCACAGAAGTTTTTAATTTTGATGAAGTCTAATTTATCTGGTTTTTCCTCTTTTTTGCTTTTATTCTGGTGGCATGTCCAAGAAATCATTGCCAACTCCAATGTCATGAAGATTTTCCCCTATACTTTCTTCTAAGAGCTTTATAGTTTTAGGCGTTCAATGCATTTTGAGTTAACTTCATATATGGTGTAAGAAAAGGGTCCAAATTCATTATTTTTGCATGGGGATATCCAGTTGTTCCAAAACCTTTTGTTGAAAAATATAGACATCTTTTCAAGGCCAGGATTTGGAGTAGAAGCAATGAATGGTGGGAGACTCAGCTGCCCTGGGAAGTGAGAGATAAAGTATTTGGGGGGAAACAAATGGCAGTCTAAACTGACATTAGCCAGGAGATAAGTTGGGAGTTTCTCTTGGTGGGATGGAAAGAAGTGGGGAGGATTCCCCCTTCCCCCTTCGATGTTTCACATAGGCAGAAATGTCTGCCTTCAAAGATCTGTGCCTGTCTGAGAGCAGAACTATCAGTCTCTGGGACTCCCTCCCTTGGACCCAGAGCTCAGTCCCAGGGCCACATGTAGCCAGAGCTGCCTTGCCTTGGGAGACTTCTGACCCTGTAAGTAAAACCAGAGAGAATCCTCTGTGGAGTGAAAAAGCAGACCAAGGCTAGAGTAAATTGAGCAAAATTGATGATAATTGAGGTTTAAAAGAGGAAATCAAGTTGAGCCTTGGTATTGTATTTCTTTAAAAGCAAAAAATGAAAATTACTATGTAAATGTGGATAATTAATGGTCAGTTACTAGTTATACCATTATTTTAATCCTGAATCATTAATCAGGCACTCGCCCTGGGCACATTTTTTGTCTCTGGCCCTCTCTGTGAGCAGGGCCTGAGCATCCCAGAGGGGCCTCCTGTCCAGGCAGGCAGCGCTGAGCACCTGGTGGCCACTGTCCAGCCGGCAGGACTGGTGCTTAGGAGGGGTTAACTAGGCCAGCTCTTTTTTGTAAACTCAACCGTGATTGAGTCATAGAAATTATACTTATTCAACTGAGGTACTAATGGTTGTTATGACTTAATTGACAAAGACTGAAAGACAAAGGAGTGAATTTCTAATTATGAAATTTCAGGCACGGGCAGTGATGGGGAGTTATTTGGAATGCTTCAAGGCCTTCCCAACCCTCACCGCCTGGCACAGGCTCTCATCGGCTCCACCTATGAGGTTGTAGGCCCTGGTTTATGGTGATTCACAACAGTGAACACCAAACTGGCACTTGACCGGCATCCACTTTATTACGCACAACTTAAAACTGACTGCTGGGGGGTATTTTGTTTAAGTGAAAAAAAGACTTTTCCTGCAGGAAGTTGCAGTCTAGCTGGGAATTCACCAAATACACACAAAACAACTAGCAAATCATACACACATTTCAAATAATGCAGTTCAAACTACCCATAAATACTAAAGAACAGATTCATGTTAGTAGCTAATTAGAAAATAAAGCTAATGGCTCACAACCAGCTTAGTGTTTTTTAAAAAAGTAGAGGAGAGGAGACTAGAGAATAGAATAGAATAGAATAGAACAGAACAGAATGACAAATATGAGAACACATCACTGGATTTTTAGTAAGAATTGTGAATGTTGTCAGAAATACTGCATTAATTGCTATAAATAGAATACGGAGCTAATGGAAGGCTATGATGAATATCAGTCAACTAATACAAGTTATTCTGTCTCCTGCTAACAAACACCTCATTTGATTTTCCGATGTATGATATGAATATGACATCATCGTTACAGGACAATTAACAGAATCTATATTTTATATAAACATTTAGTTTTTATTGTAAAGCCTTTGTCTAAAAAGACCTTATCAAGTGGGATGGTTTCAGGTTTGCATCAGATACATATTTAATGACACTAGCATGAATTACCCTTTAGTGGTATTTCTCCTTACTATTAGGAAATAATGGCCCTGGCTGGTGTGGCTCAGGGGACTGAGCGCCCGCCTGCAAACCTGGGGGTCGCTGGTTCAGTTCTCAGTTTGGGGCACATGCCTGGGTTGCAGGCTGGGTCCCAGGTAGGGGGCGCTGGAGAGGCAACCACGCACTGATGTTTCCCTCCCTCTCTTTCTCCCTCCCTGCCCTCTCTAAAAATAACTAAGTAAAATCTTTTTAGAAAAAGAAAAAGAAAAAAATGATGAAATAAAAATTAGAGCAATGCCCAAGCTCAAGCTCCAGATATTTAGAACCGGAAATAGAGACAGTGCCGAGAATAATATTTACTCTAAAAGTAATCTTCACCTTCATTTCGAATGATGTGCATTCTAGAAAAAGAGAATACAAGACTTCGCAAAGCAGGTTTTCTAAAATATATTTTCTGTGTGCAAAATCCAACCAAAGTGACAAACTCTGATATATTATTTGTAATGACACCTTCAAAACTAATAGGACGCTTAGAAACACGGCATGCTGGGCTTGTCAACAAGTCCTTCAAACATTTTTAAATGAAAACCATTTTTAAATTGGCACAATTTCTTAGTCGCTGTATGGAATGTTAATGAGATTTAGTTGCATATGGTCCCGCAAAAGAGAAAATGGCTCACACAGATGTGGAAAAATTACTCTTCTCACATGAAAAGATATCATGCCTATAATTTTTAAGGCTAAATCAGCTGATAAAGTCAAACTTACAACCAGTTCTAGTCAGATCTGCACTACTGCAGAGCCTGCCAACGCCATGATTCTCCTGTGGTTAAAGGTCAGCAGAGAGCTTGAGATCCATCCTCAAAAGAGCAAGGGTGCTGGAAGTTACTCAACAATTCTAGTTCATCCAGGATGACAAGGGGTGTGTGTGCGTGCGCACGCGCATGCATACACGCACTGAACTTTGCATGTACTTGATTAGATACATTTATAAAACTGGAAAAATGCCTTACTAGTGAACATCTATTAATCTAGAAAAATAATAAAGGAATTACGAGTACCGGAGCCAGCCAGTATGGCTAGAAAACACAGCAAAGCTATTAAAATATTGTTAAAAATCTATTAACAACACTTGTGCTTAGAAATCAGTCTCAGTAGAAATTCTATTTGGCATCTCTAGAAATAATTCTGCTGTATGTCATGGAAGTGTTAAAAAAAAAAAAGGAGGAGAAGAACATGGTGAAGGTTGTTAAAGTTTTGAAGAGAACTCATTGAATAGCTAAAATATTGATGTGTTTTGTTCAGATCGGAACTAACTACACCTTCCTGGTGAATGTACTGGAATTCATGGATCGTCCATGGAATTCTCGAGGGCACCTAAGGAAAAGTATTGAGCAGGGTGAATAAACTCAGAAATGACAGTCACATTTTTTCCAGCAATGTCACTCATCAAGAGATCTTGTTTTCAAAGATGATGTGTGGGATTTAAATTAGTGTACTTGAGAATTTTCTAGGTTTCATTCAAGTATTAATAAGATGAATTAACAATAAAAATAAATCAATAAATTAACAATTTTGTGGTTTTAATTTTTCATCCATAGTTAAGAGTAAGCGTTCCACAAAACTACTGATTTTGGTTGTGAGGAGCGGGAGTGGGAAGGAACGTTCTTTATTGCTGTGCATAAAGTATTTCTCACCAGGAGGCGTGGGTAAAAGCAGGTTGAAAAGCACCTCTCACTGTCCGCCCTCCCGTGAAACCAGCCCCTATAGGATATAAACTCCAGAAGGGCAACAGCTCGCTCCGTCTTGTTTACCACCAAGTCACCAGGAGCACGTAGAATGGCGCCCAGTACAGATTCAGCAAATATTTGCTGAATAAATGAACAAACCAAAAGGGAGGGGAAAAATCAATAGTTTGTAGTTCCTTTGTTTGCATTATCCAGGCATCCTTTTCCCCTTTTATAGACGTGGGATTTAGAAAGATAAATGAAGGTACCACGGGCATTTCCTATGAGGGCCTGCAGGTCGCTAAGAACCAAGGACCCCAATGCCTCTAGGCTGCGAGAAGATTGTGGGTGATCTTAGGGGGTCCTGGCTGAGGAGACAACTGAGAGCAGCACGAGGGACCATGTGCAGGTCAAAGTGCAGCCTTGCACTAAAGACCATTCCTTTTCAAACTCAGTAGAAAACAGCTGTGCTTTTGACAAGGAGTTGAGCTCTTTGGGAGTTGAATGAGACAGTCTAGCCCCATCCCTCATTTTATAGGGCTGGAGTACTCATAGTGGAAGAAATGGACATGAGAAATGGTCTTTAGATGTGGAGGGAGGGGACAGTGTCAAGTTTATATTAACCTTTGTTTCCTTTTCATAAAACAGGGATAATACTGTACCTATCATGGAGAGGTTATGAGGATTAACCAAAATAATAAATGGGAAATGTTAAGCACAGTGCCTGACACGTAATATGTACTCAATCATTATTAGCTATTACCAATTGAACACACAATGTTTAGAAATGTTAAGTGATATTTTATTCCTTTGCACTTCCTTATACCCACTACTCTTCTACTCTCTTGTCATATGCTATACACATTGTTCTCAGACAGAAAATAGATTAAACTGAGAATAAAAGTCTGTTGGATGTCTGGATTTATTTTAAGCTCATAGTAGAAACAGTATCTTGAAAGGTGGAACTTCCGTTTATTCTGAAAGCTGTCCATTTTGAGAAGGAACAAGACAAGTGTGGAACTGTTTTCTGATTTTTGGTGTGAAGCCCAGAACCCAACCAATGAACCAAGCCCCAGGTTAAATGGACAAGGGAAAAACACTATGAGGGCAGTGTTTTTCATACTGTGGGTTGAGACCTTCTTACTCTTGGGTCATAAAATTGACTTCGGGGGGTTAAAACCAGCATTAAAAGAAATGGAATAGAATGGAATAGAAAATACTAGAGAGCATTGCAAGAAGTGGTGGTAAATAATAGTATCTCACAAAGCTGTTTCATTTGCATTGATCACATCTCAGCCACAATGAAAAATATGTTTCCTATTGTAGTCACAGTCAATTAAATCTGTACATCATCAGGGACAGCACAGCAGAGAGCACATGTGTCTCTCCTCTCAGGATGTCCCAGGGAGGAGGACAGCTCCCAGCTCCTGGGAGAATGTCACGTCCATAATGGTATTGGAAGAACAGAGCAGCCATGGTCTAGGGTGGCCACACAGAGGCCCAGGTACCTTGGCAAAGTGAGGGAAGATCCGAAAAGTCACTGTGGCCACCAACAAGGATGTGTAAGAGGTGCCGAAGCAGCCGAGTAAACCTGGAAGAGCTGGAGTCTGGACAATGAGGATGCAGGCAAGGGGTGGTGACAGTGAAAACTTGGCCGTCAGGAACTGACGCTGGCTCAGGACAATGGCACCACATGGGAAGAGTCGCCCATCAGTGAAAGCCGATGTGGACACTGCTTTCCTCCCCACACCAGGGCGATGCATAACTTCCACCTCCCAGACACGCGCCCTCTGCAGCTACAGAGACTGAACAAAGCAGAGAGCCTAAGGAGGAGGAAATTCCTGATTAGCTACCAAAAAGAGATCACATTTTAATCCAGTTTTAAAACAGAATTGGCTGAGCTTTTCTTGGATTAGGAAGGCTACATTTCAAGTGACTAGTCTGAGGTCAATCTAGGAAAATAAGGTACACCAGGGACTGGGACTGTATAAAATATCAAGCCGGACATTTTATTATCAACGAGGCCTTTAGATTTGGCAGTGAGAAAGTTATGCACAAACTCTAAAAGGTCAGCGTCCATGGAAAGGTAAGGACAGAGGCCAGGTGGGAATGCGGTAAGGACAGAGCGGACAGAACAAGCTGCTCTTTGGAGACACCGGCAGGGCGACTGGGTCTGGAGGAGCACCAACAGCGGGCTTGAGGGCAAGCTCTGTTTGTTTTAAGTAGAAAAACCGAAGAATTTATAAGTGGAATTCGTAGGCACCTGAAAAAGGGCTCACACAGAGCTATCCTGGACAAAGTTCAGAGCCAGGAGTAAAGGTAATTTCTAATGCGGTACACATCGGATACATTTTTATTCAGATGGAAACTGATAAAATTAGCGAAGTAAAAGTGACATCACACAATGGTGCCATTCATTACGGTGCCTGCAAGATGGGGTATAACACTGGGGGAAAAGATGTTGGTAACGGTGGGCTCCTGATCAGCGATCTCTCCCATCCGTCTCCCAGCGCCACCTCCTCCCTGGAGCCCAAACTGGAGCCATGTTGAGTTCTGCCACCCCTGTTCTCTGCACACGACTCTGCTGGTCCTTTTTTGTGGCCACCCGGTTTCTCAGTCCTCAGGGACTGTTCTCTAAAGAAACTCTCAAAGGGGGAGTTCAAAAGTGAGGCAAGTGATCTTTGCTAAAACAAGTCTCTCAAAGCCTGACTTTTCCCAGGAAACAAGGGCCGCCTGTCTCGCCCTGGCGCTCATTCCACTCTCCCCACCCTTCCCCTCCTTGTCAAAGGCATCTCTGAGAAGGAGGCCATGACATCACTTCCTTCAGACGGGTCAGGGTCACCCACACTGGACAGACTTTGGCCACCTATCCCAGGGGAAGTGGGGCAGCGACCAGCGAGGGGCACGCCCTCAAGATCACCTTCCTTGATCCTCTGGCGAACTTTCCAGGGCGGGTCTCTCAGGTCTTGGGGAAATGGACAGTCTTCGGAGGACCTCAGTCTGCCACTTGCTTCTCTCAGCTCCTTCACAAGCTATGGGCCGAGGGTTGGGGGAAGGAGGCGCCGAGGGCTGGGGGCGGGGGGCGGCGGGGCCTTGGAAGGAAATGAAGGTGCTCCACTAGGTGGCAGCACAAGACCTTGTTTGTTTCTGCAGGCAAGGCGCTGGGGACAAAAAGAGACTGTACCTTCCCCAGCTATTACATATGTGGGTGGGTGCGTGCGTGCCCGCACGCGCACGCTCAGTGGGGAGAATGGGAAGGTGAAGACAGAAATTTAAGAAAAACCAAAATCAAAATACCTAAATTTACAAAACAGATGACTAGAGGGTTATTTTTCTTAATGTCTGTTAATGGAAGGAGCTCAGAACTAATGAGCAGAATTTCCTTAGTAGCTTTAATCATTTTTCGATCAGTTGCTTAGAGAAAGCCTACTAACATTTCTGCCTACTGAAAACGAACCAGAAGTGAGGATGTTGAATGAGATCCGCACTTCTCTAAGAATCTGATTCATACATTCATTTTCATTCATAATCAGAAATTTAATGAGCCCACTATGTGCTATCCCCTCAGCTGGGTGCTGAGGATACAACCGTGAGCAAGATTGTCAACCCCCATGCTCTCACAGGACTTACATTTTAGAAAAATGCATACACGCAGAAAAGATTACACACAATTTCTCCAGCTCTTCCATTCTGTGATTCCATTGCTAAACCTTTCCTTTGCCTAGCCCTCACATGTAGAAGTACAGGACAATAAGATATAGTTAATCCACCAAATTTAGATGCACACATGTGTTTCTGGAGTAAGGCTGTGATATACTCTCCAGTACTTGGTCATTTACCATGAGGAGTTTCCAAGCCTCTCTTCCTTGTCCATTATCCCTTTTTTAAGTGATCTACCAGGGCCAGGACACACCATCTGAGATGTGGTCCACTCCTGGGGCAGAGAGAGCAGTTGGGCATGCTGAAGACCAAGACTGAAATACTCATTTGGAAAATAAGAGAGAAAAGTGTTCCAAAATCCAGGATCCTAAGAAGATTGTGGAAAAACTCAGAAATATAAAGGTGTGGCATTCTTAAGCACTGCCAAATTCATTTCTTCAGCCAAGTCAAACATGACACCATGGAAGCTAGCTTCCAGACTCCCCACACAAGAAAGAACAAATTCTAGACTCGGTGTGAAAATCACGACTTGGTATGGGAGCTGTCTGGCTTGGCCTGCCCAGGGCAGGGCATACTTTGCATGCGTGTGTCTGTGCATACGAGCACATGTGAGAACTAGTTACAGGAAAGGCTACTCCTACAGAATCAGATCAGCGGTGCTGGAAGAGGTCATTGAATCCATCTTTTCATTTTAGAGATGCAGAAATCAGGCCTACAAAAGAGGATCTTGCCCAAGCTCACAGAATCACTATTACTGACAGAATTAAGATTCTACTCCATTATCTTGACACCCAGCTCCCAACTCCAGTCTACTATATCTGTCCTACACATGTTATGAAGGTGTTGGTTGCCTTCCCTGTTTGTATTCACCTGATTTTCCTTGTTAAAGGCATCTCTAAAATGGTGGTCTCCAGGTCTACCTGGAACCTGTCAATGTGACCTTATTAGCAAAGGGGTCTTTGCAGATGTAGTTAGGCTAAGAATCTTAAGATGAGATTATCCTTAATTAGAGTGCTCCTTGAATCCAATGACAAATGTCTTAATAGACATCTTAAGGGATAAGACACACAGAGAAGGTGCTACGCAGACAGAGGCAAAGATCGCAGAGACGCGCCTATAAGCCAAGGAGTGCCAAGGATTGCCAGAAACTTGGAGAGCAGCATGGAATGGATTTTCCCTCAGAACTTCCAGGAGGAATCAACTTCGCTAACACCTTGATTTTGGACATCTAACCTCCACACCTGTAAGAGAAGACATTTCTACTATTGTAAGGCACCAAGTTTGGGGTAATTTGTTACAGCAGCTGTAGGAAACAAATACATTTGCATCTCTTGGTTCCCTCCACTGCAGTTGTCTCATCCCTTCCCCACCTTGGAAAGGAGTCACTTTAGCACAATAACACAGTAGCGCTGTTGGCAGAAGAAAGATAGCTGAAAAATCGGAAAGTGTTGGACTAAGGAACCGAAACCAGTCTTAAAAAGCCCTCAAAAAGTACACTCTGAAGCTGTCTCCAGTATGACCCAAAGGAGAGCCAATAGGAAAAGAAAACAAAAGGTTTCCCCCATCCTAGGTGCCGAGTGTGGTCCTGACTGGCTTTTGCCAGAGTTGCGTTCTCTCCACTGATGTGCTGTGTGAATCAGTGTCTCTCCCGCACTGGGGTGGAGCTTGGCTTATGGACTGGTGTCTCAGAGCAGTGTTTATGCCCCTTCCAAACTCATATGTGGAAACTCTAACCCCCAATGTGATGTTTTAGGAATTGGGACCTTAAGGGAGCAGGTTAAGTTTAGATGAGGTCATAAGCATGGAGCCCTGTGATGGATTAGTGTCCTTATAAGAAGAGGAAGAGAGCAGAATGCACACAGTCTCTCTCAGTCATGAAGGACCCAGCAAGGTGGCAGCTGTTTGCAAGCCAGAAACGGGGTTCTCACCAGAACCCGGCCATGCCGGCACCTTGATTTCAGACTTCAGCCTCCAGAACTGTGAGAAACAAATGTCCATTGTCTAACCCCCTCTGTATTTTGTTATAGCGGCCTGAGCTAACTCAGGCAGACAAGAGGTACACCTCAGCACTTTTCTGCACATACAAGTTAGGGCCAGAACCTTAAAAGCCAGCCTTAGCAGTTAGTGCCTAGAGAAACAACAGAGCGGCCTGACCAGGCTGGTGAATGGAATGAGGAAAGGAGGGAGCTTTGATCCTTGGAGAAAATGCCTCAAGTCAACTATGAGCATGAAAATACTTGAGACTGACAACAGCCCTGTGGAGGGGACCCTGAGGGCTTAGGGAGGAAACACGTGAGCTACCCAGGAGTCAAGCGGCCTCGCCTTCCACAGAAACGCTGACAGACAGGTGCACAGCGAGGACTGGCGTCTATCCCTGTCCTGTCCCTGGTTTTTTCACTTGGGACCAGGAGGAGTTGGATTTCTTCTCTAGCTCTCTGAGTTCTGCTCCCAAAGCAGATGTGATCACTTAAAACGAGTCATGGAGCCGAAAAGGACTTTCAAGGTCACTTCGACTTTCCTTCCACCCTAAAAACCTGGCATGGAAGCTCGTCCAGCCCAATGGGGCTTGCTGCCTTCGGAGCCCCAACGCTCTCCTGTCGCTCTCCTGAGAAAGGCTTTTCAACCCAGGGAGACCTTGCCCTGAGCTCTGGGCTTGGGCCTGTACACACAGGTCCGGAGCAGGATTTCCTTCTGGGGAAACATGTGGGCCAAGTGGTTTCTGTTACCAGCCGGACAATGGACAATCCTCTGGAAATCCCAGGGACCACCCACCAGGAAAAATAGGGCAGGAACCTACAACTGGGAAGCCAGGAAAGTCTCCGCAAACTGTGGTATCGGTAGCCCAGGCTTGTTGCTCCTTACCCTTCGCACAATCACGCCCCAGACCTCGGGAGCAGGGCTGAGTCGGAGACCCTCATTAACTGAAGTCTAAGTATAAACGGCTTGGGTAGCAGGGCATGAAGACCAGGACTAGGCTAAACCAAGCAAGGAAGCCACGGCCGGGGTATCTCTTCCTGACAGTCTAGTGAGTGTGATAATACCTCAGTTTAGTCTGTATCATAAATACTTTCAAATAGATGGGAGAAACCATGACATGTTTGAGTACAAGTTATCATAAAAAGTCCCTAAGATTTGGATTGAATCACATAAAATCAGGGAAAAATACAGATGTGCCCCAACTTTGAGCAACCCCCAAATGGGAACTTGTACCCAACAGATATATTAGGTACACAGTGATGGTTCACTTTATCACCTAGGTCTTTTTTGGGGGGGGGGTGTTTTAGCGGGGGGATGGGGAGGGTCACACCTTGAGTGAATTTAAAATAGAAATGCAATTGTAAGTAATATTATATGGCAAATTTATTGCACAATACAATGCCTTCAAGTTTAGTTTTCCTTTTCATGTGGTTATTGGCAAATATCTGGATGGGAAACAGGATCATCCTTTTGGGAGACTTTCTCTTTGTGTTGCTCAGTGTTGCAGAAATAAACACACAACTTTAATTTGTTCCCCAAAGAGAAAATAATAAAAACAACCACTCAAAACTAGTTAGAGTTGCTGGAAGAGCCAGGAAACCGTTCTTGTGGTTTGCTAGTTTGTTTGTGTTTCTTCGTAGTTTTCCGGGAAATATAATCATGACAGTAGCTACCTTTGGGTAGCACATTCATTCCAAGGGCAAAGGGGTTCATGCATTTGCTGAAACCGTCTCCTATCCTGAGCACATCTCTCCATCTGAGCTCACAGCACTTCCAGGGCTGGGCTCAAGGCCATGGCTTGAACAAGTCCATGGTGTCCTTCTAAGGAAAGCAAGATAGCTGATATCAAACTTGGCTAGAAGTAACAGGGTCTGATGAATTCCACCTCGAGCCCGAACTGAGGTTCGCACGTGTCAAAGAAGGTGCCTAAATTGCTGGCTAGACAAGAATAGTCCATTTGCAAGTTTTGTTGTATGGGGTTGAAAGAGAAAGGTGGCAATTTCGGGACCACTGGTGAGTGTGAAAAATGAAAGGCCAGGATGAGATTTGTTTCCTGCCTGGTACCTTAGCCTCGCGTCTGAGCCCTATAGGAAAGGGCCTGTAAGCCGAAGCTGTAGGACTGATCTTCGTGAAGGACTCTGGGAGGCCTAAGGAGAAACAGCATTCTTACATTCCCAGGGGACCAGCATGACATGAGCGGCTAGACAGATGGGCCAGAATATAGCACCGCTGGCCCTCGCGGACTGGCAGCTGTGGCCCCTGGATTTAGTTGCCTTGACTTGGATGTTGGAATTCCGACTCTTGTGGCTAGAAGTTGGGGCCCTGGAACGCACTTTCAAGAGGATTTGTGGACAGAGAACGTTGGATGGGGCTGGGGACAGAGGAAAGGACATGCGCCGGGGGCGGTGGGGGAGGGGATCTGTGTGTTGACTACAATAACATGGCCATGGTTCATAAGAACCTGTGAGATATCTCTCTGGAGTCTGGGTAGGGCCTTGTTGAAACAGGTAGAAGGTTCTTGTTGAGCACGTGGCAAGAAGAGTCAGTAAAACTTGGGTTACTATCATTAAGGTGACCCCCTCTGTATCCAAGGAAAACTGGGGTTGAAATAAATTACCCCTTGCCTGTCAGGCTGTGGTTTTCATATGCTGCGAAGTAGCCTAGATGTTCTGAGGTGACCCTTGGGAGAGACCTTGAGATGAGGAGAGTAGCTCATGGCAGGCTCTGGGCCTTCCACCGGTAACTCGACCACAATAGTCACTATTTCACTTACTTTTCCTACGGTGAGAAAGGTCTCATAACATAACAAAAAGGTCCTCATAGTTACGAGAAATGTCTTGAACAAACTTGCTTTAGTGTTCTCTTGACTAAGACTGGTGACTTGAATGTAGTAGATTTCCAGTGAACTCTGTATTTGTTCGCATATACAATTGAGCTAAAACAGGATTTGAAGCGATAATAGCTTTTCACTAATGGATGAGACCAGAACCAATAATTTATTTCTAAAATACATGGACAAGGACAAAGCAATTTAAATATTAAATGTTGGGAATACTGTTTTATTTCTTTTGCACAGACCACCAGTGAACAAACACAAGTCTTAATTGGAAATAATCGAGAGAGTAAAAAATCATGAATACGTTGTTATTAACTATATTTCAAAGTTATGGCTGGTTGTGTAGTTCTGTTGAAGAGTTGCTGACTAATTTTCTATAGCAAGAAAGAATAATGACCAACTCACAAATTCTGTTTCTGTATGCATTTTGATTAACAGATATTATTATTGATTTTTAGAAGGGTTTGAGAAGATTAAAATTCCATTAATAAACTAAAACTATCTGACCATTAACCGTTTTGAATGTCACTAGTCCTACAGTTCATAACAGATTGAACAAACAGTGTTTGTCAGGCAGAAGGTCTCAATGAAAATAGTTTTGAAAAAGCAGTACACTTTGAGGCCCATCGAAAGGCTTGGCTGACTGTTTTTCTCTACGGTAAGTTGATGAACCATTTGAAGAACCTACCCACTTGTGTAACTATGTCTGACCAGGTGAGCGTGCTCCGGCACAGAGCATTCTTTTGAGAGCCAATCAAAGCTAGCCAGATCGACGCATTTGAAAAAGGCCACCGAGAATCTATCAAATCACCTCTGGCTTGAACTAAGCCACCGAGCAAATATAACCCCATGATCTTCTAGAATGTTCTTGGGAACTTTACTGGGAAGACTTTGAAATGTAGATAAAATTCTCTGAAAGCCTCCTCACCCGATAAGATCTCTCTACTGTGTTTAGCACAGGTCATAGCTATAAGGAACTATTCTGAAAGGGAGGGTGGGCTAACATTACCTAGATTTCCAGATTAGAGGCAATTGCACCACAATCTGGGGGGGACAGGGGTAACTTGAATCAGAATATATGGACCAGAGTCAGCCTTCCCTATGCAGCAATAAACCAACCCGAGAGACGTGGCACAACCACTGTCTGTTGCCAAGCAGGCAAAGTGATACAGCAGGGTCTGATCGGAAGGGGCCAGATGGGAATCCAGTTTCATGAGTTCTTGGCAGCAGCGATGCTCACTGTTAGGGGTAGACTGAAATGCTAACAGGAACCAGCCAGTCCCATGTGAGGCGTGAGGCTGAGTTTAGACCAAGTCCTGGGAAACTGAACTGGCGGCTGGAACACGGGCAGGACCTAGCTCAATGCCAAAGACCAGGGCAGAAGGGACCAAGCAGACAGACTGACTACTCATATGTTTCTATTTTTTCTATTTCACAGCCATCGTCAAGGCTGTGCTCACAGTGCTCCAGCCACAGGCAAAAGGCAGCAGCAAAGCGTCTTCCCATCCCTGTCTTGATGGAAGAGAAATGGAGCCTGTAGGCTGGGCCTCCATGGGCTGTAGGCAGGACAGGTCAGCTGGGGCTGGGGATCTCCACAAACCAGGCCTAGGAAAACCCTGATTTGACAGTGGCCAAATGTAGGCAGGCAGTTCGCAAATTACATGTACTTCTTGGTAGACCACCACCAAGGCCTTCAATTCTGCGTTTAATTCCTGAAAATGTACTTTTATTGAAAAATCAAGATCAGCTTTTCTCGGGCTAAATGCATGCAGGTGAATTCTGCCTTTGTAGCTCATCATACATCCTACGAGAATGTTTGAATCCTTGGAAAAAGTTTGAGAAGACAGTGTTAACCTTCCCGGTTTCCTCTGCAAGTAGACCACATCTTTGTTTCTGTGCATTTTCTCCAGAGGCTGGGAACCAAGTCCCAAAAATGTTGAAAAGAGGGGGTTTTCTAATGTAAAACAAACTCAGGTTCACATTTAGATGGTACCAAACGTACATGTGCAAAAATCGCATCCCAGACTCGCTCTGAATTTTTATCAGTCCAAAAAGCGGGAATCCAGAAGCAGCTTCTAGTTCTGAGTCGAAACGCAAGTGCCTTTCGCTGTCTGGAACCAGTTTCCACCACGCCACATAGCCCCCTGGAAAATTAGCCAAGATCGCATTCAACTTACTACTTGCAGCTGCTTGGAATTCCACACTGATGCTCTGCTGAGAGCAGAGCCGAACTGGGCAAGCCCCACAGTAAACACATGAATCGCTGCCAGCACTGGCATCTAACAGCATCAGGGTTTGCAAACATGTTGAATTGCTATTTTATTCAATAAATGGAACTTACAATAGAAAATAGATTTGGAAGTTACATCAAACTTGTTTATCCTGTTACACTGGGCTGGGTAAAGCTATTGTGCTTTGGTGACGAAGGCACCTCTGTTGGGAAGAAGTAAGAGGAGCCCCTGCCTTGCTTTTTTAGGCTAATGTTAAGCACTCAGGCATCCACCGCCATGCCTCTCCCTTCAGGACCTCTTCCCCCAGCACTAACTCCATAGTTTAGGTCAACTAACGCTAATTATGCCCTTAGTTCCAAGTCTCAGTGTTATTCGTCCATACCATTTTTCTATGTGCTCTAAGAAAAAAAAAATTATTAATATATATAATACTTAGTGGAAATAAATGTATGTGTACATATGTAAGTGCATGTATATATGTATCTGCGTGTGTATGTGTGTGCATATCTATATCTATATCTATATATGTAATATATATATTTCCTCATTGGCAGGGCTGTGCCTTTTCCATCAGCTAACTGCTCTCCAAGGACAGGGTGCTGTGTCCCCTCCCTCAGTCATGGTGGTTCCTGGGATGATGCTCTGTCTTCCTCGTTAGTCAGTCGGCACACTCTGTCCCCTCTCAGGGAGGACTCAGGAGAGAAGGGGCAGTGCTCTCTGTATGGGACCGAGGGAACACAGGGCGCTGAGCACGCAGCCAAGCACAGAGGAGAAGTGAGGAACTCAAAGACTGGCCCACGTAATAGTTACACTTCCTTTGCCAGCGTTTTCTGTCTGAGTGAGTGGGTGTGGTCATTATAAGAAGATGACTATTCCCTTGAGTAAATAGAGTATACTATTTGGTGGAAAAGGAAATAGTAAGAGAAAGTGTCTCATTTCTGCAGTTTGAAAGCAGGTAATGTCTGTAGCCTGGGTGTCTATTTACACCGCTTTTCTGCACTAAAGGGTAACAGTATCTTAATCGCTCGCTCATCTGAGGCAAGGAGGATACTTAAGGCATCAGAGAAAGAGGCATTTACTCTGATGAGCCACTTTCCCCAAACAGCCCAAGATCAACACCATTTGCCCAGGAGATTTTTTTTATATATATATATTTCTAAAAATATTTCCCGGTTGTGACATGTGATCTAGCGCACAGGCACCCTTGGTTCTCTTTCTGTGATGGCTAATGACACCTTGATTCCCACCCCTGTCAGAGAGTGGGGAAAAGGGAAGATAAATGTAGCACTAGACTTGGAGAGAAGAAAGTTTTACAAGGTAAAAACCCAACTAAGCAATTGTGAGACAGAAAATGGCTTAGTAATTTGATCTCAGTGCTTCCAGAAACACCTTTGGGAGAGGGTGCTCAGTCAGTGGGAGAACACCAGCTCCATTCCCCCAGAGCAGAGGAGCTGCAAAGTGGGTTTTCTCGCCTTCTTCCCTTTCAAAAAGACTTCTGGACCTTTCTGACCTCAGCGCTGCTCTCTTTAGACAACGGGAGCATTTATTTCAAAATGGCCTTTTTTTGACACCTGTTCAGAAGCCACTGATGACAAGCCACGCCCACTCCCACACCCACAGCCTCGAGGCATTGTTCTTGGTTCCAGCCGGCTTGGAAACCTAGTCTCAACCTGCACTTTTAAAAGGCTCCGAGGAGAGATTCAGGGGAAGTTGTTTTGTTTTTGTTTTCGGTTTTTGTTTTTTAATGGATATGGCCTGAGGCATACACTGTCCTGTGTGTGTGTGTGTGTGCGTGTGTGTGTGTGTGTGTGTGTGTGTGTGTGTGTTCCATCATCCACACCTACTACTCACAATGCAAGCAGATGCCTTTTCTTCGACTAAAACTGCTTTGCTGGGCATCATGGCAGTGATGGGGACTGGGGATATGCACGAACAGCGAACACATTCATTCAGACGCAGCTAAATCTAAATCTGATCATTTTGACCTTTGAAGAAAAGGTTGGGTCTTTTTACTTTTTTAAAAAACCCTGTTTAAAAAGGTAAACAGAAAGGCGAGGCAAGATCAGAGAAGGCGCGCTCAGTCTGTTTGGCACGCTTCTAAGTACTGCAGGATATTGCCAGCATGGAAATGGATGCCGCTCAGCACAAAACCGTCTTCTCTGTTCATTAACTGGCTCCAAAGAACCGTGAAACCACCTCTGGGGAAACCCTATGAACAGTTGACTCAGTTACGATCATGAAACTAAAAATACTTGAAATGGGCTCAGTCGTCTTTACAATGATTTTGTGCTGCAGGTTGCAATGAGGCGGGAAAGCACAGGTGGTGGCTTTGGAATTCCTGGGTTCAAACCCTGGCTTACTCGCTGTCGAAAAAATGTTAGGTAAAATCACGTAATCTCGCAGAGCCTGAGGTACCTCATCCTTTATAAGAAGCTCCTCAGCTGCGAAGAGTAAACGAAAGATTGTCAAAGTGTTTTGTAAACTGTAACGTACCACACACATGTACTTTGTCCTAACCACCCTGTTATTAGATTATAAGATCTTTGAATCTGAATTTCCTCCAGTGGAGCTCAGGAACCTGTATTTTCAAATGTGACTCCTTCAGTGTTCACTGTGCCATGCGGCTTGGGAACCAGCTAGGTGTGGTCCCTCCTGGATCAGCAGCAGCCGCCCCACCTGGGAACTTCTTAGAAATGCAAGGTCCCAGCCACTGTAACCTCCCGAATCAGCAAGTCTGCAGGTAAGGTCCTGCATCCAGGTTTTTAATGGGCCCTCCAGGGGACTCTGAGCCAAGCAATACTGGGAGCCATTGGTCTCACTAGGGCTTTACTTCTCAAGCTATAGTGTTCATAGAGACCACCTGCAGGTCTGCCTAAAATACCTGGGGTGTCTGGGCGGGAGCGGTGAGGAGAGTCAGTGTTTGTTCATTAAAGGTTTATTTATTGGTTTGTTTGTTTATTTTTAGAGAGAGGGAAGGGAAGGAGAAAGAGAGGAACAGGAACATAGCTGCAAGAGAGAAACATCGATTCCCTACCGTACATGCCTGACCAGGGATGGGACCTACAACCCGGGCATGTGCCCTGACTGGGAATTGAACTAACTACCTTTTCCTTTGTGGGACACCGCCGAACCAACTGAGCCACATTGCTCGGGGCGAGAGCTTGTGCTTTTAAAGGAACTCCCAAGTGTTATTAATGCTGCCGATCAGACTTTAGGTATCAACCACCTGGAATATCCAGTTCCCTGTGACAGAAGGGGTCCCCATCCTGCAAGGACACCCCAGGCCAACAACCTGACAATATTGCAGAGAGACAGAATTTACTCTCCTGCACACATCCCACAACTGAAAGGTGGGGTAGGAGTAGGGGGGCTCCCTCCGAGGTCACCGTGCCCAGTGGAGAAGGAGCAGGTATGGACTGGGAGGGTAACAGGGTGCTGTGGCCCAGCCTGGGCTACCCCGTTATATGGTTGGAACCCCACTCAGACCCTGAAATCACAGTCAAGGCTTTGTCGAGCCACCACGGCCCTGCAAGAACCTGACTCAGAGTCTGCTCTGGAATCTTTTTACGAGGATGCGTGTTTGATAAAGGGAGGACGAGAGAAATAGAACTGGTTCAGCCCACTGCTGGCTCCTGATAGCTGTCTCCCTCACGGGAGCCTGCCTCTGGGGAGAATGTGGCCGGAGAGGCCTTTGATTTCAGACTCAGGATATTTCCAGTGATGGAAAAAATAGATATTGTATTCAAACAAGGAAAAGCATTTGACAGAGGCTTGGCCCCTCCCGGCCCCAGCTCCCCGGGCCCCAGTGCCAGCCTCACTGACATGGCCCTTGTCAGAGAACGAGGTGTTGAGAGGAGGTTCTTCTTGATGGGGAGAAGCATCTTCCTGGGTTTTAATGAGATCATTTATTGTCTCTTTGCTCTGACGAAGATTGTAAATGTGATGGGTGAAATATAAAGAATAATTAGTCCCAGAGGTGAACCCATCCCCTACAATATGTCTTTTCTTCCTCTCAGCCTGTTGAAAAGTTTACTGCTTCCAGATGCGCCTGATTTCAACAGTTAAGAGGAGGCCGTTCCTTCTGAGCTGCAAACTTGTCAGGGAAAGGCTTGTTTCTGAGAACAGGCTCACGCTGAGAGATGACTCCCGGAGAAACAGCTGACATGGGAGAAAATATGGCCATAGGAGAGCATTTCTGGTCACCCTGGGGGACTTGACCCCTAGAAGGAGGTGGGGGAAGGCCTGGTCAGTCCCCATCACAGTAGCGACTGTTCACTAATTAGCTGCTAAGGAATCCGGCAGCCTCTGAAGGAGACATTTGTGAGGAATGCTTCCTCAGATGCCGCCAGCGCTCTGGCAAAGCCGGCCAGCCCCAGCCCGGCGGGAACTTCCTGCTTCCACGGCGCTTGGCGCTTGGGACAGGCCTCAGCCACTGTCTGGAGAGGCCGCTGGAGCCCACACATCAGTCTCTGATAAACAGCGGCCTCTCCCTCTTTAGAAACATAAGCTGTTTAGTCCCTGCCAGTTGCCTGGTAGCCTGGAGAGAATCCTGAGAGCTATGCGCCCCCAGGGAGTGCGGGATCCAGCCCTGTGACTTCAGGCAGGAGAAAAGCTAACATTGCCCAAGAGCTGCTTTTTCTCTCCTGTCCACTTTCTTTCTGAGGCTCTCTGAAGATGGCGGGTATCCCTGAGGAGAAGAAAGAGGGCAGGGAGGCCATGGCCAGAGGTGGGCTTCGGGAGGCTGGGACAATGAGGGAGCCTGGCTGCGGAGCCCCAGGGCGGGAGGTGTCCCCTGGTAGGAAGGGAAGGCATAGTGCAGAACAGATAAATACCTGTGTGTGAAGAGGGAGTGAGGGGAGGGGGCCACAGGGGTGTGTGGGCCTCCCTCCACTTGTCTGGGTATGAGCAGAGGGGGTGGACACACTGGAAGGCATGGTGGTGCAGAGAGCACCTAATGCAGAGGGAGCATCATCCGAGGGATCTTCCCAAGAAGTCCGGCATAGCAACCCCCATGCAGCGGAGATTGGATGGGGTAGGGGGTGGGCTGAGTCTGTGAATGCGGTTACTCCTTCTCCCTCCACCCAGCCTCCTGTATTACCCTCTCCCTCCACAGTCTCTCTGCCGGGGCTCCTCCAACACAGTAAGCACACCCCTATGTCTCAGTCGGGGGCACCCCCAAAGCCGGCTCTGAGCTGTGAGGGCGGAGTATACGCAGGGCCAGCAGCCATGAGGATTAACCATGCTGAGGGCCCACAGCACTTTTGGGGGGTCACGGAAAAGGTTTTCTCTGTAGAAACAGAGGGAAAATGAAAATTTAGATAAGCAATGTTTGCATACATAATATTAGTATAGTCATCTTTATACCAATGCAGTCATAAAATATATTTTTATTTTTTTAAAAAAATTTTTTTGAGGAAAGGGTCAATGGCCACAAAGGCCAAACAGTGCCTTGGGGACAGTCCTGTTATTATCCCATGTGACTAGTCAAAAAACAGGCCCAGAGAGGTGAAGTCTCTCTCAAGGCCCCAGCTAATGAGTTGTGTGGTTAAGATCCCAGTTCACATCTGTCTGACTCCCATAGCTCTTGTTCTCCCCCACAGTCTGTGGAAGCCTGAAGGACTTGGGTGGTTGGCAGGGAGGGAAAGTTTGATGGGGAAGATGTGACTTTTTTCTTGGCCGCTCTCATTTCTCAGAAACGGGACCAGGGAAGCCATCGGAGCCTCTGGCAGCTAAACGTCTGCAAGAGCCGTCACTGCGCATCTCTGCAGACTCTTGGAGCAGCTCTGTCGGCTGCAGCCAGATGCGTATTTGCGGCTTTCCTCCTTGGCGTCTTTCCCCAGGTTTTCATTCCTTTTATTCTGAGATGGAGCTGAAATTTTTCCAACAGGGCTCATGGTGGACACCCAGAAGTCAGTAGGGACTCCAAAAGGAAGTTAGGGCTGGAGAAGGGGGCCAAGAAGAGGGGGACCAGCCTAAAGTACACAACACTCAATCCTTTATTACTCACATGTGGCCTGACCGCTGGTGGACTGGCTCCAGGAAAATCCGGACCCGGGACTAAGCCTCGCTCCGGGCTGCCCAGGCCAGGCCTGGGTGTCTCCCCACATCTCCCCCCGGAGTCAACCTTATTTTTATTTATTTATTTTTTTCATATCGTAGCGGCAGGAAGCACTGAGCTGAGGCGCAACAGACTCGGTCCCTCTAGTCCCAGATGCACCACAAACTTGAGCTGTATGACCTAGAGTGAAGCGAAAAATCTCTGTTGTTTTCAGTCAGTTCCCTCCTCTGGGAAGGGAGAAGGCTGTTGGAGTGCTAATAATTAAACAGAGAACCTATGTTTCTAAGCTGATGAGTCTAGAAAGGTACCTCTTTTGAGATTTAAAAAAAACAAAAAAGGCAGTCCCTAAAGTCCCAAAGGCCACTGAAGTCCCCTTTGGTGCGTGTTCTCTTGAGGACAGACTGGACAGTTTCGGCGGCGGCATATTGAGGACTGGGGACTTCAGCGGAACGGGCATTCCAGGAGCAGAGCATCTGCGACAGACACAGGCCAGCCCGGAGCCTCCCGGCCGTCCCCTCCCGCCCGGCTCCGCGTGGCTCCGGCTCACGGAAGTCGCGCGTTCTTTCTTTCTTTTCCCCTCGTTAGTCGGGCTGAAACCTGATCGTGGAAAGTCTGGGGCGGGTCTCAGACCTGGCCGGCTCGGGCTCTCAGCGCCTGGGGCGATTCCTGCTGGAGAGACCCGGGCTGGGCCCGCGAGGGGGCGGAGGTCGGACACCTAGCGAACGGGCCGCTTTGTCTCCCGGCAAAGCCGGAGAGGGAGTTAATTGCAGGGGCGGGGCAGGCGAGGGGGCCGGGTGAGCCGAATGACACCTGACAGCTCGGAGAGAGCACCGCAACCCCGGGCGCTGGGGGGTGGTCCTGTTAATCCCCTTCGCGAGAGGAAGCTAATTGCTGCAGCCAGAGAAGGCAGGATAAAAGCCAGCGTGGACCCACACCCACCAGGCCTGGAGTCATGGTATTTGCTGCTAAATTAATATAATTATATTACCTAATGCAAAAATCACGTTAAGAACTCCGGCTTTTGGCTCCAACTAGGAGCTTCTGATGGGTTAAAGGCTACATCTTGGTTTAATTCCCCTTTTTCCCATCCTCCCCCCACCATCAGCAACTACAAATGTCAGAAATAAATTATCGAAACCAGATGTAAGGTTTTGGGTGCACATTTTCGGGCGGTTCTGTGCTAACAGATGCCTTGTATTAATAATGTACAGTTGTGACAGGAAATATGGTTTAGAGTCCTGGAAAAACATGAAAGCTAATTCCATTACCCCTTTTCATGGTACCTACTTTTTCTCAAATGCTCGACTGGTTTGGATTACAGCGAAACTTTAGAGGAAAAATGATTTGGTCTGAAACGGTAACTTAGCTGTGTTTTCCAGCCTCTCCCCTCAAGCAGCACCCACCTTCCCAGCCACCTGCAGACCTACATTCTATGAGCAAATAACGAGAGGTGAGAACAGCTGGACCAGGTCACTCCTCAGGGGAGACAGTCCCAAATGTTCCCTACTTTCCTGTTCTTGAGGGCTCGGTGGACAGGAAAGCATGGCCAATGATCCTAGCTTCACACTCTAGCCTGGGACAGTCCCTGTAAACCTGGCCTACCCCCTCACACTTCACTTGGAGCCAAAGTAAAAACAATAAAACACTTTTATGCTCGAGGAACCAGATAAATCCTGGTAATTGATCTCAGGAGAGAGATTATTAAGGGGCTAAGTGCAATGCTTTCCAGAACCGGGGGTGTAATAAGCATGAAGCCAAACAAATGCACAATTTGTTATCTGTATTTCATCACTTGATGCATTGTAAGCAACTGGCTTGAAAATGGCTTTTCTCCAGGAGGGGAGAAGGCACTAAAATAGCTGTAACACACGCATTGACAGTTATGCTCTGTTGCTGAAAAATGTCTGCAGTCTCCGTGTCCCACACGAGCCAGCACACTCAGGAGGGTCAGAATGTTCCTACGCTACTCACTGAAGGGACAGCGGCCCCTCCACTTCGTGCCACTGTACAAAGCAAAAAGAGAAAGCTCTTGGGGTCTTCCCCCCTGCCCCTTGCCTTACCTTCCACCTACGAAGACGCAACAAGGCAAGCGGCAAGGGCATCCTAACTGTCCTGGGCCCGCAGGTGAGAAAGGCTTCTCCTATCCCAGGTAAAAGAACAGTTACGCAGGGAGAATATCTACTGGTCGGGTTGGGTGGAACCAAGAAATCACGACATCCCAAATAACAGCTGATGTTTTTTGAGAGCTTACGATGTGCCAGGGGCTGTCCTGTGTGCTCACACACCTTGTGTCATCTAACCCTAACGATGCTTATACTGGAGTGTCCACCTTTTTGGCATCCCTGCGCCACACTGGAAGAAGAAGAGTTGTCTTGGGCCACAAGTTAAATATATTGCAAGGCGTAATCACGCATAAAAAATCTCAACACATAATCACACAAAAAAATCTCATCCTGGGCCCCGTGCGGCCCACAGGCTGCAGGTTGGACACGCCTGATAAGGTAGGTGCAATATAATTATACCCCTTGTTTACAGATGAGGAAACTGGGTTTTAGGGGTGCTGAGTCATCTGCCAAAAGTCACAGCATTAGTGACAGAGCCGGCTCTCAAAATTAAATCTGTCTGATTCCAAAGACTGGTTTTAACAACCTCAACCATGATTCACCCCATTGGGTAAGGAAAGTGGGTCCCGCATTATGTGCAAATCCAAGTTGTGTCATCCTTTTAGCAAAACTTTTTATTTTTTCAGACAGGGTGCACAGTTAATGTCCAGAATAAATTAACAAAAGGCTGCCCTGTAGAAGTTTTGTTTTGATGGCACCGATAAAACCAGGAGTAGAAGAAGCTACTGGGAATCAGGAATGAGAGCCCCGGCTATACTCCCTGGCTTTAGCCCTCACTGGCCATGGCATGAAGACAATTAGCCTCTTTGTTTAGTTTCTGGATTTTTGAGGTTGACACGACAATACTTGCCCTCCTGTGAAGAGTACGTGAAATAATGGCTATTCAAACTTTCGACAAATGCTCATGCGCTCAATGTGATCTTCAGCACATTCCTTCCCCTTTCTGATCCTCATTGTCTCAACTGTGAAGTTATGAGACTGAATGAAGAACATCCCACTTCCTCTCCTGCTCTGAAACTGTACAGTTCAAGGATGAGTGTTGTAGCAGAGTTCAAAGGAGCAAAAGCCAGAAACAGAGGGAATGCCTCCCAAGAGGGTAAAGCGGGATAAATTACTGCATATCCACTAGAGGGAAGAGTGTGTAGCCAAGGAACATGAAGGAATCAGAGCTATGCCAGATAACTCAGAGGAATGCCTATGAAGTGGCATCGAGGGAGAAAAGTAAGATGTGGGGGGGAAAGGTGAATAAATGATCCCACATTTGCAAAACTGCAAACAGCATCCCCCCCACCCGTGTGTGTATATGTGTGTATTCTATGTAGAATTATATACGCATAGAGAAAAATGTGGAAAAAATACTCTATATTAAAGGCATTAAGGTAGGTAGAAAATGAGGCCAGGGCTGACCATAAAAAGAAAATGGAAAAAAGGGCTTGCGTTAAAAGTAATTTTAAGAGTCTGTATATGCTCAACATATGCACTTGCATAAGAA